>JAHRHJ020001000.1:0-37486 GCA_019776745.2 Taxus chinensis
TAACCAGTTGAATTAAGTAATGCCCTTCCCCCCCTGCTTAGTCTACCCTCTTCTCTTCATTGGCTAGATCTCTCAAACAACACTATGGTTGGTACAGTTTCTGACCAAGTTCTCTTTCAAAATGCTTTCAAGTTGGAAGAACTGTCTTTGTCTGGCAATGGATTGACTCTAAATATTAGCTCAACGTGGATTCCACCATTCCAACTGGAGGTGTTACATTTGAAAGGATGTAAAAATTGGAGGTCCAATCCCGGGTTGGATTTCAACTCAATTTTTTTCTCGGGGAATTGGACTTATCAGCCACCAAAATTGTCGGAAGTCTTCCTTCTTGGCTGTGGAAATTTTCATCACAGTTGAGAAGTCTAGACATTTCTGACAATAACTTGGAAGGTCTTCTTCCAGCTAGTCTGGATGCTCTGCCAAATCTTCAGATTCTGCATCTGCAAAATAACAGTTTGCAAGGAGAGATTCTTTCAAATCTAGCCAGCTTATCAGAGATATTGATCCTTAATATTGCAGATAATCGGTTCAAGGGTGAGATTCCTAAGGAGCTTGGCATGTTGACAAAGCTCAGGTCATTGCGCATGGGAAAGAACAACCTGCAGGGACTTTTCTTTCTACTCTAAGAAATTTATCATACTTAGAGGTGCTCGACGTGGGGGAAAACAATTTGACAGGGAACATCCCTGATCGGATTGCAAATTGTTCCAGTCTGTGAGTTCTTGTAATGAGATCCAACAATTTTGAAGGTAAACTGCCTCCGCAGATTAGCCAATTGGAAGAGCTTCAAATTCTAGACATTTCTTCAAATCTTTTGTTTGGTGAGATCCCGGATACTTATCTCAATTTCAGAGCCATGGGAGATAGTGAACTGGATGGAGAGAGAGCTGGACGATTGGTGAGAGTGAAAAGGATGGAGACAGCTATGTGGATGGTTTACATCTAAATATCAAAGGATCAAACTTGGTTTGTGAATACGTAGTTTACAGCCTCACATGCATTGTTTTGTCAAATAACAGATTGAGTGGTCATCTTTTTCCTAGAGTTGGAAATCTAAAAGGACTGATTATTCTCAACCTCTCCATGAACACTCTGAATGGGCCAATTCCAGATAGTGTGGGAAATTTAAAATGGTTGGAATCGTTGGATCTCTCTCTCTCAACATTCTTTCAGGATAGATTCCATCACAGCTTGGTCTTCTCGATTCTCTGGGATATCTAAATCTATCTTACAACAATCTGTCAGGCAGGATACCAAGGGATGGTCATATGTTAACATTTGATAATTCATCATCATATTTAGGAAATCCACATCTGTGGGGATGCCCTCTTGAGAGAAATTGTTCTCTACCTCATTTACAACAGTCTGCTCCACCAGTACCCACAATGGATGATGAGGAAGAGATAGATGAAGGGTTTCCATGGTTTTGGATGTGTTTTGGATTGGCAGTTGGAATGGGATTTTCTACAGTGGTCATGGTGCTTACTTTACATGTGAGGTTTCCTTGCTTTGTTTTGTCAATTGGATGTCATGATGGGAGATTTCCCTTTCTTCTTGTTTCTTCTTGTTTTAGCTTTTATCGTTGTCAGTATGTTGGTCGAAAGGATGTGTGTGCCCTCTCCTCTGGGTGTTATGTTTCTCTTGCTCAAGTGATAGACCTTCGTCTATTTGTTTATGTATTTATTCTTCTCTGCGATTGAGTTGCAAGTTATTATGTTGATCAAACTAGTATTTTCGATATCATGGAAGTAAGTTTACGATAACTATGAAGCCCCTCCCTAGCACCCAAGTTTGTCTTTGATGTTTTTTGTTAGCTCCTTCGCAAGTCCCTTTGATAACCTTTTGACATCGAGAAAGAAAGGTTGTAGGATTAGTGTGAGCAATGCGTGGGCTAGCCAGCTTAGAGTTTCGGTTTTAAAACATTTAGAATGAAAAGGTTTGTGTGCAATGTGTTTTCCGTCTCACGTGTTTAGACTCTTATATTATCTTTCATCTTGTTTCTAGGCGTTTAAGGCCATCCTCAAGAAGTACCTTGAACATCCCTATCAACTTGAACCATAACTAGCTTTTCGGATCAACTAAGCTCGAGGTTTCATTGTGCGAATCCAGTACCTCGTTGACACTAGAATAGTTTCGATCTAATCCCCCTCTCAGAATTCTTGTTGATGGTGGTAATCTATTTTTCCTAACTTGCATTATTTCTCCTTTGTAATGTTAACGCTATTTATTAATATTGGTCAGTTTTTATGCACGTAATTAACTTAATATTTTGTGATGGAAATTTCCTTAAATGTGATTAATCTTCGGAAAAAAAAAAAAAACTCATCTTTCATTTGATAGTCTTATGGATTCATAGCGGAAGGTTTTGTTTTGATAATGTCACTTAGAAATTATGTTTGTATCTATGTGCGACGGTTGATTGTGTTACCAAGGGTTGCCTTAAGATATTGTTGTTTTGGGAAATAGGTAATTTATTTTAAATTAACCAAACATTAGAATTGTTGTGGAGGTTTACAAATATTTAGTGTTATAAAATTTGTTGATGACATTATTGTATACTCTTGTTTGACGGAACTCCCTTCTTCTCTCGCGTGTTTGCTACTAGCCTATAAGACATTGGCCCTTCTTGAGTGATTGGAAAATCTCTTGGAGTTAATGGTCAAAACTAGTATACTTTGCCTCTGCTTCGAAACTTATGTTGTGTGTATACTCTATTTGATTTCCAGTTTGAAACTTGATTATTCATGGCTTTTTGTGTTAATTTTTGAAACCCGTGGTTCCCCTTTCTTGGGCCGATCAACTCTTGTTCTTTTAGAGATATATTATTTTAGCCTATGCGTTTGGTACCTTTGATAGATTCTAGATGGTTGGTCTATATATCAAATCTCAATCTTGTAATTATTATTTAATTATTTACTTGATGGGAATTCTGTTTTTGCTAGATTGTTTATTTCTACTTATAGGGCCAAGGGCCATTCTCATATGATTGCTATACTTTCGTTGCTTTTACTCCTAACTGAAGTACAAGGTCTTCTCCTTCTTTGATTGGCATGATGGAGACTTTATTGTAACTTGATGTGTTGATAGTGTATAGAGGTTTAACCCAATTCTTGTAATAAAGAGCTTCCTTTTGTGGTATTGTTAGATCATAGTTATGGTGGTTTTGTGTAGCCTTATCTTGCTCAGTTCTCGTGAACTGACTCTTGTGGAAAAATTTGTTGCAGATGGATTTTACGAGTAGATGAGGGATAGACTTGTAGATTTTTACATCAACCTCAGTTGAGAAGTTCTTTTGCATGAATCCTTTTTATATTGTTCAACTATTGATAACATCTAGTGGAAAATTTAGAAGAGGATCAATGTCTTAGTTTATTGTATCGTGGATTATGTCGTCTTAACTTTGGAACCTTGAATTGTCTGTCTATCTTGGAAAATAAAAGAAAGTTGGATTACCACTTGTTGAGTGACCTTAATGGTTTATCGGTATTCTAAGAGTTGATGTAACCTTATTTCGTTTTCATAAATGAATATTGTTAAACTTTATCCCTGCGATTAAATGTTGAGTTAAATCATTCTAAGACTTAGTCATAGTGTGTTATAAGTAAATAAAATGGGTTGTTTAATACTTATAGAAGTTAAACTAAAATTTATATTGCAAATAAATTAGTGCAGAGGTGACCAACTTGAGAGCATGTAATTCCATAAGTGATCAAAGATGAAACTATCCTTTGTTAAGTAACATTATATAACTTGATATCCCTAGCTACACTAGTGAACACTATCCCTTTCATGGTGAAATTCTTAAATGAACTTAAGGGAAATCTATGGTTAGTTCTGGAAGATAATAAGATTGGATAAGCAGGAGATAACACTTTAGAAACCACGCAATCTATCTCTTAGCCATTAGATGGTAAATGTTTTATTTTTTATAAAACTCATGTAGTAAAGCCCAAGTAAAATCTTTAATAATTTTGGTTAAGTTTTCAAGTTTCAATTATATCTTGGTAATAGCTAATGAGGTCTTGAAGATGATTTCAACTCAACCTTCTTCCTCTAACCTTTTTCCAAGGTGCCTTGTTTTTCTTCTCTTAAGAATGTTGAACGCAAATCCATGTTGTCATATGGGCATGAAAAAGTTCTAGTAGCGTAAGTGTAAATAGATGGCCTTGTGGAATTAAAATTACCCCTTTCTCTAAATAAACGAATTAAGCAAATAAATGTCATAATAGAGAAGATTTAAGGATGATTACTCAGTGTAAAAGGAATAAACTTAGCCTGGTAAGATGAATTGTGCGGGTCATATCTTGAGCCTCCTTGAAAACGTAAGCTAAGAATTGCAAGATGTCTTTTAAAAATAAATAACCCTCGAGAATATCTCATTGTGGTTGGCCCTAATTGTAAGTGTGTTATGTGGTTGGACTTCTATGTTTTCTTGTCAAAAAAAAGTGTATTATCCTTTTGGGTGTGAACGTTTCCGTGCTGACCTTGTGGTCATCCCCGTAACAAGTGGTTCCTAGAGTTGGTTGTAACTTTGTGACGTCATGTTGTGTCGTGTTATGTGTCGAAGCAAGTCAAAAAAAAATATCCTGTCTTTTACTATGTTGTTCGTGTGTGAATTTTTTTGGGTCGTTACAATACGTAACTATGAATCAAAATTGCACCTATAATTAAATGCACATTACCCAAGGTATCCCTAAAACTAATATCTTATAATATTAGAAAATTTCAAATATAATTTTTTTTGTAACATGGGACTACCTTATACATATATACATTTTACAATGACCTATATAAATTATAATAATAAACAATGAATTGCACAACACCTTTTCACCTTCTTTCTTACATCCTGCAAAACCATCTGAGCATGAAATCAGTGATAAATCACTGGCATGATATCCACCCTAATCTAGCATAATTAATGTTTTTCAGTTTCCCATTTACATATAATAATGATTATAATTTGAATTTGAAACAAAAGGTTTAGAGACATGTATTCATCTCATTTCGTAATCAAGGAGAGAGAAGGAGAAAGGAAAGAGAGAGAAACACTATTTTCCCAAAAATCAAAATTTCACACAACAAGCCACAAGATAGAGTTTTAGACAGTTATTTACAAGTATCAACAAGTTTCCACAGTGGTTAGGTAACCCGATGGGTGTCCTATAACTTTTTTTTTACATTTTCCTCCTCGCTGTAAAAATGTTCAATTTACGCTTGGAGGCTAAGGAAGCACTTTCAATTGTTGTCTTCCAATGAGAAAACACACAACAATCAAATTTCTATGTGTCCACCTATATAACAAGATTTCATAGGAGCTGGCGGAATTCAGAACTAGTGAACGGTTTAAAATTGGTGGCTAGTGTTTTCGGGGCCATCAGTCGTAATTGACTTAGTTGTGGGCTCAGAAAAACATGTCCAAAATGTACGTCTGATGGATGAATGTGCAGTGAGAAACTTCCTACAAGTTACCCTATATGTAGAGAATTCATCAGAATCGACGAGATTGAGAACTAGAAAATAGTTTTCAAACGGAGAAATGTTTTTCGGAGCCCAAGTCGTAATTGGTCTAGTTTTGACCTAGTCAAACTGCGACTGAAAGCCTATAAAATGCCTTTGCCAAACTATCAAGAAGAGTGTTTTTCCCCAAACTGGAGGTTCCAAGATATTGTCTAGTAAAAATACTAGAGGTTTTCGAAGGCGAATAAGCATTTCGTTGTCCAAGAATCAAAGAGTGATTCAAAACAAATGCCAACTTGTTAGTTTTAGTAGCTTTCTACAAATGCAAAATGCAAGTGTAGGTGTAATAATGCTCCTAGTAGAGCATCAAAAAGATGACAAATGATCATTTGAAGTCGATCCAAAGATTGACATAACTCTTCACATAACACAATACACAATGGAATCTTAACATCCCCTCTTCGGAGTTACGAAGGTTTCTTTGCGAGTCTCAGAAAATTGCAATTTATCTATTTGAAGTCAACATATTTACCGGTAAGTCAACTCCAACTTATCAATAAAAAAGAGTACTGTAGCTATCTAGTTTAGTCATGAATTTTTCTAGATCATCTTGAATGAGGGTTTGAGTTAATGGTTTCCTACCAAGGAATAATTGGATTACATACGTTATGATATGACGTCTTATTGTTCTAAAAATAAGATTATTTAAATAATCAGAGCTATGATAATCCTATAGTTTAAAATTTTATCCTATTGCAAATGAAAAACTAAAGAACAAAAATTAGGAGAGATGAGGAGAGATGAACTATGCCTAGGAGATATTTGTGTCCGTAGTGTATGAGGTAATCCATGCGGTTTCACTCACACTCCACTAGACTTCATCCCTTTACCAGGCATTCCATCAAAAAAATTGCGTGCACCCACAAGTCCCCATTTCGCATTTACTTGAAATATTTCATTTTGGCTTGAATCTCATTTAAACGAGGAAGAGGTTGAAGTCGCATGATTTCTTTCGCAAGATCATTCATAGAATTGAGAAGCCTAAGGCATTCCATCTTGTTATTTTCGAGTGTGACCATTGTCTCTAAACTGCAGCTACTAGAAGGACACCCATTCCAACCCAGTGAACATTTCCAACAGCTTAACTATATTTCTGATACAAATATCTCCTGCGGTTTTGATATCCTTATTCATACTCATATCTTGTCTTTGTTGAGGAACTAATTGTAATGTCTTTAAGGCGTGCAGTAGGCCAAAAGGAAGCTCCACTCTGGATCAACCCATTTTTCCCCTTTATCTATTACAAATTATTTCATTGCATTGGATGGCAACACCGCCATTTACCAAGCACTCAACCACAAAACCACAGACCACACTTCTCTTGCACCAAACATAAATAATAAAAAAAAAAATACTAAAAACTTCTTTATGCCATTTCAACAACCCATTTATGTGTATATCCTGCAATCGTTGCAGTGCACCAGACCAAATTACTTTCAGGCATACAATCAATCAGTTCACATGCCAAGTGCATGCTTTTACGCTTGCATGCATATCTTCTAGGGAACTTGCAACAAAACATATGACAGAACTCCTTTATATATTATGCTTTGATGGACTTCCATTACCATTTCCAAATCTCCCATTTTTGCGTAGTCTGGGAAAGGAAGGTAAAGGAAAATAAGATTTCCATTATGCTTTGATGGATGTCTATACTCTTTCGCAGAGCTCATATTTTTGTAGAGGCATGGAGGGTGCTGGAAAAAGATATGAAGCCTGGATTTTCATTACTTGAAAGGTTCCACGACGTTTTTAACAAACCCATTATGTATATATTCTACCATCATTACAGTCCATGAGGCCACGTTTCAGGCATTTTGTCAAACAATTCTCATGCCAAATGAACGCTTCCATGTTTTGAATACATATCTACCAACACACTTGCAACTACAACATATGAGAAATTTAATATCCCAATGATATTAAATTTGCAACGTAAAGTGGTTTTGAACGGGATTAGTGCCTTTGGATCATAATAAAGTGCTTAAATTACTATACAAGGAAATGACAGGTCTGCAAGGTCGTCTAGGATGTTTCGATCTTCATGCCAGCTGGGAGAGACAACCCATATGCTGCCAACCTGAAAAATGCACTAATAAAGGCGGCTCAATGTCTGCAATCAAGGGGGGTATTACAACACTAAGAAGAATAACTACTTCCTGAATTATATGACCTCAATTGGAGAGCTTACTGGTCTATAGCAAATGGAGACGGTGCACCATGAGTACCACTTTAATTCCATGAATGTTAGTCATAGTTTTTACAATATCACTTCAGCTATAAATTTAAAAGGTCCCATATTTAGAATTGTTAGTGTAACCCATGCAAACATTCGAAAATAATAAACACAAGTAAATAGGGAAAGAGGCTTAGGTATACGATTTCTCATATGTTTAAATCCAAATTACCATTGAACGGTGCTCTAAGACAATTTCCAAAGAAGTAAAAGATGATTTGTTTGTTTCAATTTGTAGATCATTATCTGTATGTAGTTACTAGAATTAGTAAAAAATGGAAACTATAGATTAAGTTTATGGCATTTTACCTAGAAGGCTCTCAACCACTTCCTACATAGAAACAGTACAATAAAAGTATGAGATAGACTTGAGGTCGGTATCCGAGAAAGTATTGAAAAATGTTAGACTCTCGTTTACAATGGCATAACATTTTATATTTATGAAAAATTCAAGACTTGAAAGTTAGTCTATGTATTTAAGGTAAAATGTGAGATGTCAAGCAGTAGTTATTTGAGAACATAGCCTAAACCCAAGAATTTTTTCCATATTAATACTATTGAAACAAATTGTTCAATTACTCTCCTTGAATAATCTAAATCAAGTTAGCGTTCTTAGATTATCAAATCATTATAAGTCATTCTATTACAAACTACAAATTTTCCAGCAACCTTATTTGTGAGTACTCCTATAATTCAAACTTGCGAATCCAAATCTATTGGACTCCAACCACAATTTTTTTGTGAAAGCATCAAATTTGGCTAAATATTGTTACAAAATTCACAATTAAAACAATAGTGACAACTAGCCTACTCAAAACTTGACTACAACTGTGGTAGTTGCTCATCAAGTCTCTTAATATTGTCCACACTATCTATAGTTAGAAGAAAGAAATGTGACACTTCCAAACCAAATCTCTATCATAAAGTATTTGTTGCATCTACAATTTAATGAAAATTGTGACTTGTACATTAATAATAAAATGTTTGTATACATAAAACAATTTTAAAAATATTACTATTTCAATAATTCTTTAATATAAATTATGCAATTAGTATAATTTTTAAAACAAAATTTTGATATATTTATAAGTTTGTATCTTTTTTTTGACATTGTATGTTAATATTTTTATATAATATTAAAATAATAAATTTTATATTTTATTTTAAATTAATATATAACCATTAAAATATCCTACCTTACAAATTTTAAATTATTTATTATATAAAATAACGAATCTAAAATTAAGGAAAAAAAATTAAAATATATTTTAAAAGCATTCAATTACCTTGATACTCAAATAAAGGATATTATAAAATATTATAAAATTAAAATATTAAATAAGTATGAATATTCTAAAAAATAGTATTATGGTGTTAATCTTTACCAAAAAAATAAGACTTAAATATAAAATACTAATTTTAAATATTTTTATACAGATATTTTAAAATATTCTTTTGTTAAAAATATTTCATAACTAAAACATTATTCAGCCCATTAGTTGAAAACAACCAATCATTTATAATAAAAATAAATATTAATATATCCATATACACCCTAAACTAAATGAATAGATTTTTTTTTTTTTAAAATTATTTATAACAATATATTCTATACTTCAATGATAAAAAATTTCTAACTCAAGTATGAATACGACTCTTGAAGTTTAGAATTTACTAAAATATAATTTTAGAAATAATTTCATCGTAGGGATTTTGGAATTTGCTGGAATACACGGTTAAAATATTAAATATTCATGATTTGTAGAATTCGGGATGAAATCAATAGTTCTCTAAAACTAATGAAATATATTTTTGGAATCTAATCATTATCTATTTCTAGTGTCTAACTTTGACCTTTACAAGCAACTACAGAAGTATAAAGAGCATCACTTTTACAGGAACCATGTATACAAATGAAACATTATATAAACTTCTTAAAAAAAGTATATTATCTTAATATTTAGTGGAAGATAGGGCCGTCATAGTATATCTGTAGATCTTTATGGAGAAACTAAACCTGCAAAATAGGCAGAAAAATGCATAATTTTTAAACACCCAATCCATACACGAAGCTTTTAAAACTAAATGGAGACCATAATAAAAAGAAGTAAAGATTAAAGGATGAAACTAGAAAAACACAATGATTCATCGGCCGCTATCCTTCACCAGCGCCAATGAAGATGTCTTCCCTATTTATTTTGTTTCCAGAAAAATTAGGTTTTCAATCTTTTCATAGGGATTAATGCCTCGAATCATGGAAATTTAGGTTTCAAATATTTTATTGGCACGGATCGAGTTCACGGATAAATATCCCAACCATTAGATTATTTCTTATCAACGGTTTATAATGTAATGTTATTTGTTATGATATCCATTTAGTTATAGATATTTAATGATAACCATCATTATAAGATTAAATGACATTCATCCCAATGGAAGTATAATTCTAAGAAGAGATCCCATGAAAGTCTTGTCGCTAGCATAATTTATAGATTATAATGTATGAAAAAACATTATAGAAAAAATATTTTAAAATGGATTCTTTATATTATCATACTCAGAATAAGGATGATAAAATATTGTGGATATTACACAATGTTTCTAAAATATAAATTTTCTAATACAATTTAGTTATATGATGTAATTGGTATATAATGAATCATATAGTGACATTGTGGTGTGTTTCGGATATAATATAGTAAATCTAAAATATTAATTAGAATAAGTGTGGATAATCCATAATTATTAATGTGAGGATGTATAGAATGCATTAATATTTAAAAACTAACATTGATATTAATTTGCTATAATTTGAATGGTTTTGGGTTATAGATTATAAACAATATGCATGTGATAAGTCTTTAGTGAAGTACTCCTCACATATGCCAAAATGTGACCTTATCCACAATCCAAAAATTGAATGTTTAAATATTCCACTAAAGTTTGGAGTTTTTTTATTATCATATTTATTCAAATCTATCCATATTTTTTGTTGACAATTCATCAATATTTCTACAATAATTTATTTTTTATGGATAACATTATAGGTAAATAAACATATTTCTAGTCATGTTTATTATTCAAATATTTATTACATGTTTATAAATATCTACGGTCCACTATTTTTTTTTCGTATTATTATTATTAATATATATATATTACATTTTGTAAAATAATATACAACAAATATAATTTATGTTTGTTGAATTTTAACAACAAAAATAATTTGTAATAGTTAAATAGTGTATATATAATTTCTATTTAAACCTTACAAATTGTGTGAAAAAGTCAAATGAGAAGACTTTTAGTTGGATGTTGTGGTACACAATATATATAATTCTATTTTACAAATGTCTATTCTTTTAGTTTCGAAACATGATGAGAGCAATCATGATTTACTCAAAATAAAATTTGAAGGATGTGGATATTTCACAATTTCAAATTTGATTTCTTACAAAACAGTGGAAATAATTTTTCAAAAAAATGAGAAAATGCCATTTGTCCAACAATTAAATTTCAATAATGTGGATCTTTAACAAATTATAAGGTGAATTTTATGAAATTGTGGAAAATCTACAATTTAATTTGTAGAAGCTATCCCTTCAATGTTGACAATTCACAAATTTTCTACAAAATGTATTTTTTGTGGATAACAATATGGATAAGTTATCCTACTTCTTGTAGTGTCTTAAATCTTATGTGTAGAATCTATAGCTCCAAATTGTCTGGTTCCACTTTCATGTACACCTAGATCATTTAAGAATCCTCTTGAATAACTAGGTATATCTCTTCTCTCATGTTTTGAACTATTTTTTTTTATTGTTATCAATCGTTTCTTGCCTTCCCTATCACGCTTTCTTTTTCTTTTTTTTCTCTCCTTTTTTACCTTGTTTCTCTTTTTCCCTTGCCTCTTTGTTTCCCTTTTCCTCTTTTCGTTCACCCCCCTCCCCCTCGCTCTTTTGCTCCCCTTCTCGTTATTTTTTTAAATTTCTACTGTCTATCCCCCTCTTCCTCGGTGTTCTTCTATCTTTCTTTTCCTCCTTTCCTTTTCTTTGTCTTCTTTCCGTACCTTATCCTCTTGTATCTTTTCTTTCGCCTTTGTTTTTGTTTCCTTTTTGTCTTTTTCTGTCGCTGATGGTGTTTTCTTCTTCCTCGGTTTTTTCTTTGTTATTTCTCTTTATTTTTTCCCCCCTTTTTCTTTTTTTCTTCCCGATCTTTCTTCTCGTGTTTAATCCTTAATTTTTGCCGTTCTCTCCTTTTTTAATCTGCCTCTTTTTTTTTTTGTCCTTTTTTTCTCTTTTTTTCTCATTTGGGGTTTGTTACTCTCTTTCTCTTGTTTCCTGTTTTCTGAGTCTTCTCCGTCCAATTTTTTTCTTTTTTTGTTTTTCCCTTTGCGCCTATTTTTAATTTTTCCTGTTTTTACTTTTTTTTCCCCCCATTTTTTCTTTCTTCGGCCCTTTTTGGCCCTCCTTGTGTTCTTTTTGCTTTCTAATTTTATTTTTTTACGTTTTCTTTTCTTTTCTGTTTCGTCTTGCCAGTTTTTTTTCTTCTTTTGTCTTTCCTCCGGCTGCTTCTTTTTTTCTCTTTACGTTTGCTTTTCTTTTCGTTCTTATTATTCTGGTATTTTTCTTTTTTTTGCTCTGTCCTTTGTTTCCGTTCGTTTTTTTTCTCACGCGCTGTTTTCTTCCTAGTCATACTTTTTTTGTCTTCTTTCCTGTATCCCTTCTATCCTTTTCTTTCCTTTTCTCGTTCTCTTTTTCTTTCTGTCATTTGAAGGCTGCAATGTAGTATTATGGTCATGCACAATTGATATTAGAAGTCACTTAGATCAGATTTGTCTACATGTTGTTAATCATTTTACCCTTCTTAGTTGTTATATATCTATAACAAATCAAGTAGAAATTAATTAGTGTGTAAACAATCTCTTGTTTTGTTTCACCACTCCCTCATGCTATAAAGCCCCATGGTGGCAAAAGTTTGAAATAATAGGCATAAGATTATAAACATGACAGTTGTTAAAATTTAATTACTGTTAATAACCTTGAATGTTAAAGATATGTCTCAAGTACAAATTCACGAGGAAAACTCTCACGGTTTATATATGTTGTTTCCTGGACAAGCATGGAGAATGGTCTAAGATAACGGTATATAAAGATGGTTGAAATTCACCTTGCTTTTCATGTTTTGTGGTTATTAAATTCAAATTATCCCATGGTAACATGTAAGAAAATTCCCATAAAAACTATAAAACTAACTACTGATATTGTGAGTACTGATAGATTGTGATTTGCTTTCTAGTATATCTTGAACATACAGTTCAGTCCCTATCCTGAACCATACAGTTGAGTTTCAGAGCATAGCTCTTCCCCGGTCTAAAACTGTTCAGTACCAAGCGAGGAAAACCTGAAAACGAAGGGTGTAAATGGTGTTCGTTCATACCTTGATTTGAAGTTTTGTTTGCAGCTCCGAAGGATGTTGTTTATTCTTCAATCCCAAAATAAAATACTTGCGTAAATTCCGTTAATTTGTAAAGTAAAATATTTATATGAGAAAAGAAGTTTTCAGAACTACCTGAACAATGAGAAGATGGAGGTCGCGGAAAGCAGTATCCAATGGAAGAGAAAAAATCATCTTCTTAAATGATGGATTGTCGTCATCTAAATCTCCTATTACTGAAAGGTCGTTGTTCACCGTGGCTTCCACAAAGAGAGCACCCTCCCCTGTGCACTCCACATCAAGCTCCCCATTTTCTGTATTTCTGAGCCGCCCTGCAAAAGCGGGATAATAAACCAACGCCTTGGAAAGAGCCTCTCGAATTACGTTTGCAGGGTCTGCAGAAACTGTGGCTGAGGCATTGTAGACTAACAATACGTTACCAAACATGCTTCCTAGTAGTTTGTCAATGCTGGAGAGCTGCAGGGTGGTTTTGGGGGAAGGCAGGGATGGAGCCACCATCACTCTTTCAATGATATTCACATCGAACTCTCTTGAAGCTTCAAACGCCATTTTAATTCAAATCTTCTCAGAATGGATTAAGCCTTCCCAAAACTCAAACTGTGGAATTGGATGGGAATTCTTTATCTAGCGCGGGATGGAACACGCCGATAAGAAGTCAGGTAATATCATTGCTATCATCCATCGACGCAGACTGTCGGTGAATATCATTGATGCCATCCACGCAGACTGTCGGTGAACACAATTGGTCCACTGTCTATGAGATGCCCTCTACAAAATCAATGCTCGGCCCACGTAGCGAGTGAACGTTGCTGTCAGGGAATATCAGTACAGTGATGCGGTGAACACAATTGGTCCACGATCCACGCAGACTCTCGGTGAACACAATTGATATCATTGATGGAATATTTTCTTTAAGTTTCCCTATTTCACTGCCGGAACATAAGTTTATGTGTCAGATGTAATCTATAAGCTTTATTTTACATAAAGGAATTCGCATATTTCTTCTATCATAACTGTTATAGCTAATGGTAGAAGAGGATTCAGAAAAGTATACACAATACCCACAAAATAATATAAATGGTCCAAACACCATTACAAAAAAGGAACCAGAATATAACAAACCTATAACATAAGAAAAAGGATGAAAGTCAGTGCAAGGAATCAAAATAAAAATAATTGGTAAAATTTCTAGATAATAATTCTACAAAAGAACAACATCTAAACATATATGTATTGAATTTTTTTTCAGCCCACTCCTCGAGAAGTTTTTAAATGCATTTCCAATGTACAGAGTATTGTTAACACTTATTTGGTAGCCCACAAATAGTGGTTCCATAAAATAGATTTAAATATTATCTGGGTCATACACAACAATGTACACATAATTGTTGAGCGTATCTTGTTCCGGTTTGACTACGAACATTAGCTTTTGACTTCAAGAGTTACATTTTATCAATCCTAGATCCATTTTATGAAAACTCTAGTAGCCCCGGTTATTATCATTTTACCATTCTTTTTTTATTGTTGGAAATATTTAATCTTATAGATAAATTCTAACTTTATGGAATTCAACTTTATGTAAAAGATATTCACATTTATTGTGAATATTAACTCCTCCAAAATATCAAAAGATATTGCATAGAATATCTAGAAAATATCAAGAGATATTATATATATCTAGAAATATCTGGGAATATCTATAAAATATCCAAAAGATCAATAATATCTAATAAAAGATATTATGAGATATTTTCTAAGCTAGAAGGTTGGAAAACTGTTAACGATGTGGAGTCTAACTGCAAGATGAAGTGGTAGTTTGTTTTTTCTTTGCTTTTGGGAGGAATGCATGGCCATGGATTTATATGCATGTCTTATTTATAAGCATGCTATATTTAGGTTGTTTGTGGTTGAAGTAAACTTTTACAAAGAGGTGCACAAGTTATATATATATGTGCATGGATTTACTCTTTGGAATATATGAAAAAGAGAGAATTGTATTTTATTCTTCTGGAGTGAATGAAGGAGAAGGATGGCTTGTTTCTTGTGGATGTAGCCCACATTGGGTGAACCATGTTAAATCTTGGGTTTATCTTGTGATTTAACGCTTATATTATTTCTGTTTTAATTCTGTTTAATTGCTCATCTGTGTTTCGATCCTAACAACTTGTATCAGAGCAGGATTTTGTTTTGGCAAAAAAAGCTCACATGAGGGTTTCTTGTTTGAGTGGGAGCAATGACAAAAGATAGCAAGTTCAGGGTTGAGAAGTTTAACGGCGAGAACTTTCAGCTATGGAAGATGCAAGTGGAGGGCTACCTATATCAGAAGCATCTTTATCTACCATTGAAAGGGAAATCTTTGAAGCCGCCAACTATGAAAGATGAAGAATGGGATGTTCTTGATCGGAAGGCATTGGGAACGATAAGGTTATGCTTGACAGCTATGGTAGCTTTTAATATTTCTATGGAAAAGACAATGGTAGATCTAATGGAAAATTTGGGTAAAGTGTATGTAAAACCCTCAGCCTCCAATAAGGTATATCTCATGAAAAGTTTGTTTAATATGAAGATGTCAGATGGTTAATTAGTAAATGATCATTTAAATGAATTCAACACAGTTACTAATCAATTCAGGTCTATAGGAGTAAGTTTTGATGATGAGGTTAGGGATCTTTTGATTTTGTGCTCATTGCCTGAAAGTTGGAATACTCTGGTTATGGATGTGAGTAATTTTGTTTCTGGTTCAAACACTTTAAAGTTTGATGATGTTAATGGTGTGATTCTTAGTGAAGAGATGAGAAGAAAAATCACAGGTGAGTCATCTCATAATTCTTTGAGTGTAGAGAATAAGGGAAGACAAAAGGAAAAAGAAAAAGGTCCTAGACACCGTGGAAAGTCTAAAAAGGGCAGATCTAAATCTAGAAGAAGGATGGCATGGTGGAATTTTGAAAAAGCAGGACATGCAAAGAAAGATTGTTGGTCTTTAAAATCAGGGAAAGATCAACAAGAAGGGAGAAAAGAGGAAAACGTAGCAGGTGATGTGTTACAAGATGCTCTTATTCTTTCTTTAGATAGTAAATCAGAATCTTGGGTTTTAGATTATGGTGCTTCATTTCATGCAATTCCTCATAGACAGTATTTCAATATTATGTTCAAGGCATTTTTGGGCAGGTGTATCTTAGTGATGATGAGTCGTGTAACATTGTTAGAAAAGGAAGTGTTCAAGTTAAATTGTATCAACTAACCATTGAGGTACTATGGAATAAGTTTCCCCTATCGGAGGTGTTATGGTTACATCTGTAGGTGGAGGAAGGTTTACTTGCGGAGTAGTGATGACTGCAACTATGGTGTCTGTGGGGATAAAATCAGTGAATTAAGGTGCAGAAGGAGGAGGCATATATATGGCCATCTTAGGTCCAATAAAGAGAGGTGAGAGGTTGGAGAAGATGTTGGCCATTTCTAATGAAAGTTGCAAAGAAATATGAGGTGAGGAATATTGGAAGGGGGGAGGTAAGGATTATGAAGTCAAAGCTTAGGAAGCAAGAGAGAGACTTGCCTCTGATGGGCAATCAACAAAAGGAGAAATGATAGGTTGACCAACCTCGTCTTCTGAAGGAAGTTTTCCTTGTTCTAGTGGAGGAGGTGAATCTAGTATCTCAACTATTTGTGAAGGATTGGAAAATGATGTGGCTTTCTCTTCTCCTTTTCTGACAAACATACATTTTATCTACCTCTCAGTAGAGCTTTTATCCTTTTCCTTCTCTCCCTTGGAGGGTCCCGCCGATAAAGTGGCTATCTTTGAAAAGCTCATTTCCTTATAACTCATTCCCCAAGAAATGAGCCACGCCCTGGTACGGAAAAGAGTCTATCATGTTTGGCTATAAAAATGTGCTAGAAATAGTAAGTGATATCGTGTTTGCATAGATGATAGTAATTCATGTATAGATGATTTTAGATTACATTATATATTTGGCATGAATGTTTTAACGCGTCCAACAGACCGAAGGGGGTATTTTTTGTTCTGCAGGTATATTATATTCACAACAATATCAAGGGAGTGGAGACCAACCACATCAGAATTCGAGAAGAATCCAACTTGGGTCACCATGGCAACATGTAATTGTGTGTGTGTGTTAGAATTATTTGGTTAAGGGAAAACTTGTGACCTAGGGGTCATGTGTTTTGTTTTAATTTTTCCCTTTATATTATGTTAGTATGTGTTTTCTTTTGGTAGTGAATTTTTTTTTACTTCGTTTATTATTTAGATTTTTTGATTGGTGGTTACCCCTTTATTAGCCATGGGTTGTAGTGTCTTAATTAAGTTAATTTGAATTTGGTTTAAACTAATTAAAAGATGTGACCAAAAGGGAGTTCATTTATTAGGCTTGATTTACTTTGGATTTTGTGTGGAATGATGTGTGTTTAGTTTTGAGTGTAGCACACTCTACCCCACATGGGAAACTCGAATTTGGCCTTAGAGGCCAAATTTGAAAGCTTGTGGGACAAGTCAAACTTGTCCCACACCTCTTAAAACCCCATGTCAACCCTACCTATGGGTTGGAAGGCCAAATTTAGGGTATTTTAGGTGTTTTGGGGGGATAAAAAGGGTAAAATATTAATTGCACTTTCTTTCAAAAATTTAATTTTTTCATTTGGGGGAGTGGGCTTAGTTGGAGTGTGTAAGGTGCTTGTCATTCCTTCAACCACTCATTAATGGTGCATTGGAATATGAGGTTGACAAAGTGATGTGGAGTGGAGGGAAAAGGAGGTGGCATCCTACCTGGAGCCACATCATCCCTCCCTCTCTTTTCTCTATTTATTTGATCCTTTTGTTTGTTTTGGGGTTGGATGTTCATTTTTTACTCTCTTGAATTTTGGAGGGGGGGGGATTTGGAAGGAGTTAGTGGATTTTTGGAGCTTATTGATGCTTGTTGGAGTTTTTGTTTTGGAGCTTGTGGATGCTTGCTTGATCTTTGGAGGGATTGGAAACTTCATGTTTGGAATAAGCTCTACATGGAAAGGTAGGAGCTTCACCTTTGTTTGTATTATGTTTTGTTATATATATGTGTGTATATGTTGTGTTGAATGTTGTTGTTATTTTTGAAATGCTTGTTGGGAATGGGTAGAATGCCTAAGTTGGGAGTGGGAGAACATAATGAATTAAACCTAAAATAAGATCTGATTAACCATATAAGCACCAAGATCAGATACATCAATTACCAAAATCCATCCACAATACTCCATTAATAACCAGAAAGATTACATAATAGAAGATGAATACATAATAGTAATGTTATAGAGTCATGCACACTAATATATCAGGGTAACATAACTCTACAATACATATGGTGTCTAATACATGGTGTCTAAAAATATACATATCAACTAACATATATAGGGGTGGGGACTTTCCCTTCACCGCCAATGCATCTCAAAAATAGACTACATGCTCAAAACAACCATGCACTAACAACTGCATGCTTTTACAAGAAGGCTAATAATATATTAATATATAATTATACTCTATTTTAATCCTATTATTAGTTGTTAGCATATGGATTTGCACACATGCAAATGACATGCAACAGTGTGGGAACGAAGTCCCTCCTCAATGAAGGTGAGGCTGCCTTTATTGAAAACCAAAACTGTATTTACATCTGTACATTCAAAATTGTATGTGGGGGGTGTTTTGGAACATCAATGGAAGAAAAGTGAATGAAGGAAATGGAATGAAATGAAGGAAAGGAGTGGAATGGAATGAACTGAAAGAACATGCAAGAGTTAGGTAAAAACAGAGCCTAATATTGCATGAAGAGGAAAGATGAATAACCAACACAAATAAAATGGAGTTTGAGTTAGCCAAACAAGAACATGCAAAAGGGAACACACATGAGCAAGTAGATAGTCAGAGCTTGATCACTGTGAACTAGAACAACTGATTACTAATGTTGACAATAAGATCAAAGATAATATTTGCATGCAAGATTCAAACACCTAACATCTAATGAACATAAGAACACCAAATGTTACCAGAGACAATGAATGAGACACAAAGTTCTTATTCCATTAACTCCAAAATGTTTTTCACAAAGAACACAAAGTTTCTTCTGAAAACAAAGCTTGCACAAAAGTATCTTCTTCTCCTCTCTCAAAGTCACCCTTTACAAATGAGCCCCTGACTTCCTTTTATAACCCAAAAGTTGGTTACAAAGTAGTTAGGGTTTTAAATGCATCATTAAATAGGGCACTTAAGTGACTTTGACTTTTTCAACCAACTTTTTGAAAGTGACTAAAAATAGAAACCACTTAAGTTAAAAGGTCATTTAAGGAAAAATACATAAATAAAAGAAATGGGTACATGTGGACCCCACTTAAATGACTTGTATGCACACGTAGACATCCTAGTCAGCAATGTGCCACCTAGATCAAGACACCTAGGATCAGTGCCTTATCCATTGGGCCAAGAGTCTGCCTATCCCGATCGTACGGGAATGAACTCATTGACTGTGCTCTGCAATCCACCAAATGACAAGAGTGCTGAGCTTGAAACTTGAGCAATTCATCCACCCCTCTATCTGAGCAATATCCTGGTGTGAGAAGATTTGTCTTCATTTGTATTCATATTCACAATTCTCCACATGCTCAGAGTACCTTTCCATGGTGAATTATTCATTTGTCACGAGACCGTAGTCGTTACGCCACCTTGGTTTATTAGAATCCAGCTTCTGGTCTTTCGCCATTGAGAAGATCTCCAAGAGCCAAAATTGCAATTCACTGCCTGGAGTTATGTCCTTTGTCTTTGTCACCATCCCAAAGTGTTGATCTCCCGAGCAGAATTCGTGAGACTTCAGAGTCTTGGAAATCCATCTCCTTTTCCCCATTGTGAACGAGTGGTGTTGAAAAATCATCGAAGTGATTTATGAATTCGTTGACACACACCTTAGCGTAGTATTTGGTCTTTTTGGAGTGATGGATTCTAACATTTACGCAATCGCTTCCAAGTTTATCACTATTGGCTTGATGACCCTCTTTCAATTCTTCAGGGTATCATGTAGCCAGGTGGGAACCCCTCCAAGTACCTCATTATACATGGTTCTCGTGTTCGTTGGGAATTGATCTTCATCACGCTGAAGGGGATCACCTTCGGGTGTTGCTGAAATTGGATCTTCTTGTTGTGAGAAAGATGTTGTCGCCATTTTCTCCATTTGTGATGATTCTTCAAATGCAGGCAGTGAAAGAACCGGATCATCAACTTTTGGTTGAGAAGTTGTGACTACTTCCACAAGTTGGGCTGGTATATTTTGAGGTACTTCATCAACGAGTTCCACCTCTAGAAATTGTGTGATATAGATTACAGGTGCTTGCGCATGAACCAATGCTTTGAATTATAGTGTTGTGTTGTTGATTAGGCCTGAAGAATTAGGGCAATCATGCAAAGATGAATGATGAGTGGAATGAGAAATTCTCGAGATGTGCTCCTTCTTCACTTAGGTGTTTAGACGACTCAACTCACGAATGAGCCTTCAATCATATCGCTCCTAGCTTGATTACGAGCTCATGCATTTTCAACTTGAATTCGAACTCCCATGGCGATCCATGCCCTTCGTGTCGTCTTACCTTCTTTTCAGAACTGAACTCCCTGAGTTCTTCTCTGGCTCAACTCACTTGAATACCGAGCTTAACCCGACATTTTTGAAAAGAATGGTTTTACCACAATGCTCACGGTTCTTCCTTATTATATAACACTTGTAGTAAGAATGTTTTGGCTTTGCCATAATAAGCACAATTGTCCCTTTCAAACGATGAGAAAATGCCATTACCAATAAAGACCTAATGCTGCCATGATGATGACCCAGGTTCAAGCCCTCAGCATGTCGATAGACACCCTTAAGACTGATTCTTGCTTTGCTAGATCCCTCGGTATTTTGGCAGTGGATTCTGCAATCCCGGCTCCAATCAACAAGTTTCTCTGAACTTGGTAAAAGAATACTTTTTTTTATTGTCATGATTGGATGTACATAATGGAAGGGTATAAATATTGCCTATTGCCGTTAGAGTTTCTCAAAGAGACCATTTACAGGTAACAAGGATGTAGTACACGAAACGACCAACCAGGTATTTTCAGAGCCTGGCCTTCACATTCAATTCATTTCTAGGGAAAAGAATAAATAAAATGCTGAACAATATGAATCGTTTCATTCTGCACCGTAATAACCTTCATCAGGTCTCCTGGTAACACTCTCACTATCACTTAATCGATTTTGATAAAAATGTTTTGAAGGAAAATCCTGAATTTGAGGATGTATTCGGTACTGAGCAGATAACAACATAGTTGATCGATCTGCTTGTTGGAAGCGACTTTCCAAAATGAAAAGGCGAGTCAACTCAACTAAAACTTTATCTCATTCTTCTACTATAGCTGCAAGATTTTGCAACAACTGATGACGACTGTGGTCATTGTTGTAGGATTGCCTGTAGCTTTCAAGAGCAAGTTTCTTAAGCAGTGCGCCGTAATAGTGCTGATACCCTGAACAAGATGAATAACATTCAACATTCCCCAGACTGTGATAAGTGTCCTGTCCCTGGCGCGTGAAGTTTCTTGAGTATGGGCGCGCACTGTTCTGTACTGTTTCACTGAGCACTTTCATGGGTCACGCACTGTTCTGTATGCTTCGTTCGCGCGCCTACAACTTCTGATACTGCCCATGACCCGCGCCAACTCACGAATGCTTGAGTCTGCATTCTCATCCTTGCATGCACGGAAAGCTTCATGGCGCCTTCTCTTCCAGCACGTGGAAAGTTCTTCTAGTTGGTGCGTTCTGAGCTGCTCCTTTCTGCATGCAATGGAGTGGTCTCCTTTGATCCTGAACTGTATGCTGCTTCGCCCCAACTCACGAAAGATTGGAAAGAATCTGTTTCAACATTGCTGATGCGAGCACTGCATGGAACAAGTTCCCTTTTCTTTCCTTTGGAACTTGTCTCTTGCCTTCAGATGCGTGGTATTCCTCCTTGGTTAGAGCGTAGGAATTTCTTTCAGGAAGCATGGAAAACTGTCCTCACTTGCTGCGTTGGAATTCTAATCTGAAGATCAATGCAGGCATGTGATAGTATGCTGTGCCAACTTCTTCAATGGGTACGTGGTGATTATTATAAACTGTTCCTTCTTGCAAAGGCGCTTTAAGCAAGTTTTCATAAGCAGTGCACCATGAAAGTCCTAATTTCCCTGGTGCAGCTCTGTGGCTGTTAACATTCAACATTCCTCAGACTTTGATGTCCTTTTTTCAACCAATGCGTGGATTTGCTTGCACCAAACTAGAAACCAGGGTTCCTTTGGATAGCAGACCCAACTTGTTCCATTCTTTAAAAGACTGTTGCCCAGGTGGCGTGGGCTTCTATTTGCATAATGCCAAACAAAATAATATGTCTTTCTGAAGAAAAATAAGCTTCTGAATTTTTCCACCAGGTTGGATGGAGGAAGTTACGAGGATTAATTCAACTTCCTCTCATCCCGGGTAGTGGCTTAAGTGCCAGGGGGAAATGGGAAAAGTAACGGGCAATTGCCAACAGGAATGGAAAAATGGGTTGGCAATCCCCGTCTAATTTCCCCATGTGGGAAATTGGGGAATTTTATGCCCGTTTTCCAATCCATGATTTGGCAATTGGCAGAGTAAAACCCACGTGCGGGAAGTTTGAAGGAAATTGCCAGGAAAGTGGAAATCCGGGTTTGGGATGCCAACCCGGCAGTTGGAAACAAAAGCTAACTTCCCCGGCACGCAAAACTGTCGGATGAATCTTAATTTATATTTATTTAATTAAATACTCCTTAAGTGATTAATTTAATCAAACAAGGAGCAATTAATTAATTAAAATTTTAATTATTTTAATTATTTTAATGCGTTTTATAGCCTGGCGGGAAGAGTTCTTGCCCGAAAATCACGAAACGAAGACCGAAACGATCACAAAAATAAGACGATCGCAAGGAGTCCAATGAACCACTGCAAAGTAATACTTTTCAAAATTTTCTAATTTTTAATTATTTAATTGTCTTTTTTGACAATTTTGCGCAGTCAAAATTGGTTGATAACACCTGGCTTTGATTGGAGGACAAGGACTTACGATGGATTAATTCAACGGACCTCTCATCCAAAATAGTCAGTGAACTTAAGTGCTAGGGGGAAGATGGGGCACAAAGTAATGAGGCGAATTGCCACGAGAGAGGAGATGGAAAAATGGGTTGGTAATCAAACCAAAATCCTAATTTCCCCATGTGGGAAATACAAGGAATTTTATGCCTGTTTGCCAATCCTGGTAATATTTGGGATATTGCCCACTGTAGGGAAAACCCACATGCAGGAAATTTGATCAGGAAATTGCTAGGAAAGTGGAAATCCAGGTTCAGGAAGCCAACCCGGCAGTTGGAAACAAAAGCTTTCTTCCTCGGCACTAAAACTTGTCGAATGAACTTTAATTTATATTTATTTAATTAAATACTCCTTAAGTGATTGTTGTCAAAATTTCACCCCCCCCAGGGTAAATTTCGATAACATGCATCAAAAGTTGCAGAAAGGCAAATAGGTCAATCCAGGAAAAATCATGAAAATCGGCTAAGTCCTAGTCCTAGAAGCAGTCGGGACATTTGGAACAAAGGTACGCGGAGGGCACGAAAGGCCGATCTGGCCGAAGGAGGAAGAAAAATTGGCTAAGTGTTGCTCGGGATGTTTGCGCACATTGTAAATGATGTTTTTGTTGCTGGGATTCAGCCTGACCGTTTCCCTGGCGGGTAGTAATCTAATGAATGGGACAAAGATATCCATATCCTAACAAAAACCTATCATCTCTGCAGAAGAAAACTTTGGGCATTGTCATTCACGATCTTGTGAGGATTCCATACCAACCAATATGGTTTTCTTTGATGAAATCAACGATACTGCAGTAGATGTTTGTTTCACCGGTAAGCTTCTACCCTTTTGTAAAAAGGGGTCCTCAGTGGCAATGAGCACTGTGGGTATGACCATTACTGGAATCTACGGTTTCAAGACCCCGATGAAATCTAAACCCCCTTGTTGAAGGGTTCTTCAATGACAGACATGGCTTCAAAGCAATGCCTGTCCAACTTTGGTCTTCCCAAATTGTTGACAGGCCCACATTTGGTCACCCATTTTTGAGCATCAGAAAAAATATGGGCCATAATAATGTGCTCTCTCAGAATTTTTGGTGCTGCTATTGGCGCCAGAAAAATGACCGCCGCAAGCATGATTGTGGAGGCTTCCACAACCTAGGATGTTGTTCTTTAATCACACATCGGAGAAACATGCCGTCAATTCCTTTCTTGAACATGTTGTTAGCCCAAATGACGAATCTGGCAGGCTCTTAGTTTGATGCTCGTTTCTCTTTAGATTAGTGCCAGATTTGCAACCTGAACGACTGTGGTCCATATTGTAGGATGCCTGTATTTTCAGGACAAAGTTTTCTTAAGCAGTGCGCCATAATAGTGGCTGATATTGAACAAGATGAATAACATTCAACATTCCCAGACGGTGGTGTCCTGTCCCTCGCTGTCACTGAGTTTCTTGAATGGGCGCATGAAGTTTCATTGAGAGTAAGGGTCGCAGCACTGTTCCCGTATGCTTCCTAACTTCACCCCAATCATGAATGCTTGTCTACTTCTCATCCTTTGCATACACGGAAAGCTTCTGTGTTCTGGCGCCTTCTCTCCTAGCGCGTGGAACAGTTCTTTCCTCTAGTTTGTGGCGTACTCTGAGCTACTCCTTTCTGCATGGCGTGGAGGGGTCTCCTTATCCTCAGCTGTTCATGTGATTACAATCCTTTTTGGATTAATCCCTTCTTTCGGCCAGAATAGCGTGATTTTGTCATTTCTGAGTCCTTTAAAACTGTTTAGTTCTTTCCTTATGTTGGTCGCCTCCTCCCAGCGTATGAAAGTGTTCCTTTGGATTTGTTCACTCTGCTGCGTTGAACAATGGTCTGGGAAATGTGATAGAACAGCTGTTCTTCTTCAAAAACGTGGTGATCCCTCAAACTGTTCCTCCTTCCTTTAAAACGTGGGGAAACCCTTCTCCACAGCAGTGTGTGAAATTCAACTTTAGATTTTGATAAACCTTTTTGATGAATGCGCTGTGAGCTTGAAAAACTAAAAACCTTCTTTCGATGCAACAACTGTATTTCTTTCTTCGTTCACATGGCGTGTTCTCTTAGCATAATGCTTAACAAAATGTTCTGTCCATTCCAGAAGAAATAAGAAGCAATCGGAAAGCTTTGCACGACTTTTTCCAACGAGCTTGATGGAGGAAGTTATGAAGATTTATCCAACTTCCTCTCTTCCTGGGTCTCCTTGGAATTAAGTGCCAGATTAGTTTTTGGATAAAGCAACAGCCAATTGCCAACAGTGCATCTGCAACAGTGGGAATAGGCAATCCCCAGTTCAATTTCCCCATCTGGGAAATTTGGGAGATTTCTTGCCTGTTAGCCAATCCATGATTTGGCAATTGGTGTAGAAAATCCCACAAGCGGGAAACTTGGAGAAAGGATTGCCAATGTTAGGCAATCATCACGGATTCGGGAAGTCAATTTGGCTATTCCCGAGCAGTTGGAAGCATAAGAAACTTGATCTGCATCCAGGGGCAATAAAAATTTGTTGAATGAACTTTCAATTAATATTTATTTAATTAAATACTCCCAAGTTATTTAAAAATTAATTTTATCAAACAAGGAGCAATTAATTAATTAAATATTAATTATTAATTTTAATGTATTTTAATGCGATTTACAGCCTGGCGGGAGGAGTTCTCTCCCGAAAAGGATGAAACGAAAACCGAAACAATCACAAAAATGAGAGGATCGCGAAGGAGGGCAATGAACCACGAAAAGTAACACTTTTGAAAAATTTCTAAATTTTCATTATTTATTTTTTATTTTTAAAATAGTTTTGTGAAGTAAAAATTGGCTGATAATACCTCCCAATTTTCCTTCATAAAAAGGACTGGATGGTATGCAGCAACTTTAGGTTGGGGTTGGGGAATAGTCATGAACAGGCTAAGGGGATGATTGGGGCACATGAAGATGGTTTTTTCACAATAGAGTGAGACTTGAAAAACAGTTCTCAACAGGTGCAACCAAAAGTCCTGAGGGACTGTCACCAATGCTTAGGATAGGAGGGGGGAACATGGGGTTTTCAATTCATGGCACCATATTTGGACGATACTGCTCTTCTCTACTTAGGGCAAATAGAAAATGAGTTCCATCAGGATATGCCAAGGAGTAGGGCACTACCTCAATGAGAGAGTGAATCAAAACAAAAAAATCGAGATCAAAGTCTCAGTTAGGTAGAATAAAAATGCCATACCTTCGGCTGGGGGTCTTGTATCCTTGGGAAGTATTCTTTCCCAAGTCTTTTCGAATTTGATGTTGAAACTCGAGACATACTCTCTAGTTTTCTTGTCAAACAACTTCTTTACCTTGGTGCTGAGGTGTTCCATTAGAGATCCTGATGGCCACTTGTACTTCTTTGTTCCTCTAAGTCATTTGACATGAAGACATGACTCTTTTATCTAATGCATTGGACACAAGCATTCATGAGTCAACTGCCTAAGCTAATTTTAACACTTCGTAGCCCCAAAAATGACGGGACACATGAGACATTATTTAATATACAAAATTTAAAAAAATTAAAGATATCCCAATTGCCCTTTTGGGAATTATGCGGTCAGCCCAAAATGCATCGTATAGACAAAGGATGTTAGAACAATAACAAAATATCGAAACATGTTACAACTTACAATTAGTTACTACATCAATGCGCACGATGGGCCATGAGGTGCTTTAATAGGTTGCTAGACATTTATCCAGCCTAACTTCTTTGCCTTAACCTGCAATGTGGTTCTAAGCTTATGATGAACTAGGAGGAACATACATAGTTGGAGCCATGTTCATAACAGAGCTCGACCTATCATCTCTGTAAAAGAACAAATTTGAGACCATTGTCAGTCATTAATCATGAAATGAAGTTGACATAGAAAAAGAACCCAATGGTACGATCAACCGCATCTCATTGTTCTTGTTGAAAGATCCTATCCATTGGGCCACCACTAGGAGCTGACATCTTTCTTGCTGGCTGAAGTGCAGTAGCACTCCTACCCATTGTTGGTAAAGCTTCATCAAAAATGGCAGTGAGGATTCTCATTGTTGTGTCCAGCGCTTGCTATTGCCACCTTCCTTCAAGACCCCAATGAAATCTAATCCTCATTGTTGACATCATATCTTCATTGGGCAACATGGCATTGATTTAGGATGCTCCAATTCTACACTTAAGGTCTTCCAACAAATGGCCGTTGACAGGCCTGAGTAGTAGGTCACTCATTGTATTCGAGCATCAGACAGTAACATACATGGTCCAGTAATAATGTAGCTCTCAGATATGTTTATGGGATGTTGGGAGTGGGTACGGAGTATCCGATACACGGATACGGCAAGCATTGTTTTTGGCCCCGGATACGGCAGTACAAAAACCTGGGCTAAAAATCTAAAAAAATATAAATCTAAGATAACATGCCGTCAATTCCTTTCTAAATAAGAATTAAGTTATTAACCACAAATTAAAACGTATATATGGAAGTTAAAACTTAGTAATATGATTGCTAATATTCTCTATATAGCTGTCATATTTTATGGACACTATACGTATGTGAGGAAGTAGCCAATATAAGATTTACAAATTAATCCATTGGTGCTGACATAAACTACCAATGGTAATGTTTTCTATCAACTAGTTAAATCTTCAGATATTTTTAATCTTCGTAAGGTTAATATTTATATCTTATATTAGTTGGCAGAGTCCTCTCCCTTTAACCAACTGGGTAGGTTTTATGTCCATATTCATATGCTTGGATCTAAGGATTTACCCAAATACCTTAAAATTTAGATCCTGGTTCGATGTTGTGAAAAACATTCAAATTCACTGCGGGTGTCTGGAACTAAAACTTTGGTGTGAGAAATCAACAATTTAATACCTTAAGTGAAATAAAATATTTAAAGAAATCTAATAAAAAACCACCACGTAAAGAATGTAAACTCACGAGGAGTGTAAAAAAATGAAATCATGAATAATATGAAGTCTCAAAACTCATGAATGTGATAGGAGATCCCAACTACCCAAACTACATAACATAATACTAAATCAAAATGGCAGAGATTGTAATTGTGGTTAAGCAAAGCATAAAATATTTTAAAATCCATTAATAAAATCGAACTATTAAAAAATGAAAAGAAACCTAAGAGCTAAATTTGCAAAAGCACCCTAAATTTTCTACAAATGCCTAAGACTAATACCTTAATATTGACTATTTGACAAGATTCTTGGCGCAGGATAAGCAGGCAGGGTATCAGAAATGTACCCTGTAGTATATGGCTCGGCAAAATGGCTGTAGCACGTACCTTCTCAAAAATTTCACCTTATCCAAAGAAGGAGTGGACTCCAGGTTTACCTGCCCGCTCAAGGAAAGATGCTTTGTACCCTGCACGCGTTCAGGATTGTATCTGGGTACGCTCCGTACCCGCTCTAGACCCCCTGGGGGCTAGCGTATCGGTATACCTAGCGTAACTCCAAACACAGATTTTTGAGGAGGTTAGAGAAATCTTACTGAAGTTTACACCTTTGCATACCTATTGGCTCTAAATCTCTTAAGTGATCTTCTCCAGTTCTTATGAAGGATACATATGGAAAGTCATCTAGGTATATCACCTGTATCTTGTCCTTATAATCTGCCAATGCCATTTCACATGGCTCTTAGTAAATGTTTGCTGCGACATCTTCTGATCTACACCAAAGGGAATACTACCTGAATCAGCTGCAAAAAGGTACCCCAGGTTCGTAGTGAATTGCAATTTCTATAATAAATATGATCAGCATTCTAGCTCACCTCATTAACTGAACATTCCCTCATTGTTTGCCAGAGAAAAAATATAGCCATAGATAGCATTTCCGATCCATCTTACTTTCTGCAGAATATGGCTCCATGATCTGGTAGTGGGTATTTATCCTTCAAGGATTGCCTAATTACAGATTGCGAAAGATCCAAGTATATCCTATGTTTGAGGTCGCCTAACATGTCACATACTTCAATTGCAAACCGCAACAATGGGATTAGCGTATCCAAGTCTGAATGTCGAATAGGAGGAAGTTTTTGTAGAATTCTTACCCCATCTTCTTGATGACTTCATGAATACTATCCTACAAAGTTCCTTAAATCATTAAGAAACATCACTGAAGATTGTGATTGTCTTTCCTTTTAGGGCATGTAATGAAGACAGTTGCGTCAGATCTTCAAGGATATGTTGGGGGTGCTCCATTTCCCTAGGTTGGAAAGACTAATCAAGTCTTCGTATGAGGTAGTCTTCTAGGGATACGTCAGAGTATATTGTTGTAAGGAGATTCTAAGAATTTTCCTGCGCTCCTCAGGTGAGAAACATTTACCGAAAGTGAAGCTGATGCAGAGTGAGGTTTATCCTTGGTGCTGTACATGTAGTCTTGCATCATAGTCAGCAAAATACATTGAGTAGGTCCTGCTTAGAAATGATTTGTGTCTTTAAGGTAAACCTGTCATGTGGTGGACCGATTTCTGCAGTATTCTTAAGTCAATCCTTAGAAGGTTCATTGGTACTTTCCTTTGATCATGAATGATGCCATCACCAGGATCTAAGTTGGCAACACCTTCTTGTATTTAGTGGTGCAGGTAGTTGAAAAACGCGATATGTAGCCGAATCAATTCATGCTTCAAAGCTACTAAAATGAGCTCAAAATTTTCTCAGTGCTGTTCTCAAGAATTTGCAATAATATGATTGCAGTCATCATGCAGGGAATGAACTTGCCAAACCAAAACATGGCATTGTCAAAGGAACACTTTTTTTGCCTCCAAAAAAGTGTATTTGACCATGTGTGTATTCTGTCCTGATCAGTATGCAGCATGAATGAGTGAATTAGATCTAATGACGCTTGCGGCATAACTAGTAGAATCCATCTTTAGTCATTCTTTTCACCTATGGGACAGATGCCTCATAATGGCCAGGGAAGCGTTAAAAGTCACTTTGTGAATGGAAAAATCCCAAACTGGTAGATGGAAGTTGAAGTGTTTGCGATTCCATAATTGTCTTTACCTGGGCAACTTATTTCTTACTTGTCATTTACAAGATCAATTCCGCATCTCCAAAGGGTTCCAGATTCTGGTTATCCCTTTCTCTTCTGCAAGCTTGGAGGCCAAGGAGTAATTCCTCGTAATACTGAGAGGCTTGTGGAGATGAGTATTTGAAAATCTTGGCAGTTTATAGGAAACTACAAGTAAAGACTTGTTGACCATTGTGCAGGATATGAGTACCACTCCTGTACCAGAGCCCGTTGAGCCATAACTTCCATAGCACTACAAGATTTTGTCGTTTGTAGGTTTGTGTTTTGTAATTTCCTCTTTGGCAAGCAATAAAGATCAGTTGTTGTTTCCCACTTCTGTGTAGAGACTCATATGTGTGTACCCATTTTTGAGTGCCTTAAGTCCCCAAGGATCTGCATGCGTCTAAGGCTGTTCAGTTTTAGTTGGACCTGTGAACCATGACTGCATCAAGTGAGCATTCTGAGCATAGGTTTTTCTTCATTTCTCCATGTGATAGGAATGATGGCATTTAGACCAGTCCAGTTTGAATGTCAGCCACCCAAGGTCCCTGACAAAATTTCTGCAATTGTAGACAACATTCCATGACGAAGCAGGAAAATCAACACATGTAAAGATAGAATACCTCTTGCAACTCGCTTTTGAGAGTCCATTGGAGCTAAACACCACTTGGAAGAGATCCTTAATCTGCCCAATCAGAGAAAGACTTGCTTGGCTTCCATGGAGATCGCATGATCCGTAGAGGAGCTCGTACAATGACATGGGACCAAGATAAGGTGAAACTACCGGATGTTAAGATTGCATTAAATTGTTCCGAAGTATGGGAAAGAGTCTAGAACTAGCAATTAGGAAAAGTTGCATCCGTTGATCAGAAAAAAAGCAAACACAAGAGGTTTTCGATCTTTTCATTGAAGTGGTATGGCGCCACAATATTTTGATTTTCCCCCATCTTGTGGGAGTTTTTTAGAATTCCTTAGAGGAAATTAACAGTAAGTCCACCTTTGATAAACTGGACCAACTTCTCGAGCTGATCCTTGTTGGACTTCAAGTACTCTGCCTGTGACATGGAAATCTTTGTTTTATTGATATGATCAATGATATCAAATTTAGGCAAGGTAATTACACTTGAAGTCTCAGATACGAGTTCTTTCGAACTTGATGATGGCACACTTTTGACCTTTGTCTCGAGCTTGGTTGATACGGATGTGGAAGAAGAAGTTTTCTTCGTAATTGGTTTACTAACTGATTGATCTAACAAAGGCTTCTCCTTTCTTTACGATAGTCTTGACCTTTGAAACCTCAGTATCTCTGGACTCTTTAGGAGCCTCCTTTATCTTGGATCCTTTGAGAGTTTCCTTGGAAACCTCTCTATCTCCCGCCCTTGGTGGTATCTTGGTCCTTTTTCTGAGAGTGTGAAGACAGCGAAGGATTGACTATTCATATCTTCTATAATTTCTTCATATTCATCTTCTTCATCGGAACGGTACTCAAAGAAATGATTATTGCTTTCTTCCTCAGGATCTTCAACTGTAGGTTCAGATGCCTCAGAATCGGGCTCTTCCTCATCAACCTCGATGACCTCAATCTCATCATCGCTTTCTTCAATGACATCACATTTGGAATTAGTTGCGAGAGCTACTTCAATAGCAAGCCTCGTTGGAGCACCTGCAATCCTGGCTTTGTTGGGAACGTATCCTTTTCGCGGGATATCTTTTTAAGGAGCAGGTTTACTACTTTGAGCAACTTGCTTCTTCAAAGCTAGCATATCATTAGCCAACTTAGTGAGTATAGTTCTGAAACATTGGGAGTTTCTTGACTCTTTCCTTTGAGGGAATTTTTCTTGAATTTTCCTGCCATGATTAAGTCATCTTCGATTTCTATGGCCAAAGATTGAGCAAGTTCCAAAGTAGCACCCTGGCCCTTCTTAGCTGATAGCACACTTCTGGTTGTTGTGCGTTAATAAAGAAACATTTTTGTCCATCAAGGTTGGGACGAATCCCGGTGGGAACTTGTTTACCATCTGTTGAATTTGGCCACGAAATTCCTCATGGGTTCTGTAGGCTCTTTCTTTGCTGAGATAGTTGGGCAAAGAAGAGCATGTTCATCTTCCGCTGTTTTGAATCGATTTTCAAACTTGGTTTTCATATCATCCCAACTTGTAATACATACATTGGGTAGATGATGAAACCAATCCGCAGCAATATCATGCAATGTCTCGATGAAGAGATAAATAGCAACATCTTCGTATTCTACTGACAAAATAGCACATGCAGTGAAGAAGGCAGAAATATGATCCTCTGGTGACGTCTTCCCATCTCCGTCGAACTTGGGAAGAATCTTTCTGATCCTCGTGGGAGTGTCATGTCGAGCAGGGTAAGGCCAATGGCCTATGGCATTTCCCCATGGTACATTGGCTGCCATTGGAGGAAAGGTGGTATGCGTAGGTAAAACAATGTGAGCAAGGACAAGTGCTTGACTAGTAGTGATTCCTTCCTTACTTGCTCTTTCAGGACTTGATGCAAGGCTCGCAGATCTACGAGATGTGTTCTTCTTGGGAGGAGATAACTTGAAACCAAATTTCCTGAAAGTCAAAAGTATGGTCAGATCTACCTTTATCTTTTTCTTCCTCGCGTACCTCATTTCCTTCCACAGTTTGGATATTTAGGTGAATAGTTCACTGGCGTATCCAACCAGCTCTAGCTTTTTCTTTTTTGCTCCTTTTCTTGAGCGATTTGCGCCTGAATAATCTAACACTCTCGCGGCTTTCTCTTCTTCGTTATCTAGTACGATGCTGCGAGAATGAAATGATGGTTACTCGTGCGTTTTTGTTCCAAATAGCTTGCCTCAATCTGTGATATGTCTTCTTGAGTATCTTCAAAAACAAGATTTTGTTTTCAAGATAGGTGGGTTACCTGTAATGGTCATACACTTATTACCTGGGTGGAAGATGACCGCATCGGTGAACAACTATCAACACTTGCACAAGAGGTCTCTGGCCACGAGGGCGGGTGCTCTTCTTCTAAGTCTTCGATGTAAGTTTCCTCTTCATGGCCTCTATCAACTATCCACAAACTGTTGCAATTTTCACGGTTTTCCCAAGCTACTATTCGAAGGTTGGGCAGCAATGTCCGTGGAAATCTTTCATCGGGCACAAGGTTCGGTTGAAGAACTGGAGCTTGTGCAGAGGGGATAGTCATAAAGATTTAACCAAGCACTGGTTAACAATTTTTGAATCCCCAGCGGAGTCACCAAAAACTGTTAGCATATGGATCTTCACGCATGCAAATGACATGCAACAGTGTGGGAACGAAGTCCCTCCTCAATGAAGGTGAGGCTACCTTTATTGAAAACCAAAACTGTAGTTACACTGTACATTCAAAATTGTATGTGGGGGGTTTTTGGGAACATCAATGGAAGAAAAGTGAATGAAGGAAATGGAATGAAATGAAAGAAAGGAGTGGAATGGAATGGACTGAAAGAACATGCACAGAGTTAGGTAAAAACAGAGCCTAATATTGCAATGAAGAGAAAAGATGAATTAACCAACACAAATAAAATGGAGTTGAGTAGCCAAACAAGAACATGCAAAAGGGAACCCACATGAGCAAGTAGATAGTCAGCGCTTGATCACTGTGAACTAGAACAACTGATTACTAATGTTGACAATAAGATCAAAGATAATATTCACATGCAAGATTCAAACACCTAACATCTAATGAACATAAGAACACCAAATGCTACAAGAGACAAGAATGAGACACAAAGTTCTTATTTATTAACTCAAAAATGTTTTTCACAAAGAACACAAAGTTTCTTCAGGAAACAAAAGCTTGCACAAAAGTATCTTCTTCTCCTCTCTCAAAGTCACCCTTACAAATGAAGCCCCTCACTTCCTTTTATAACCCAAAAGTTGGTTTACGAAGTAGTTAGGGGTTTTAAAATGCACATTAAATAGGGCACTTAAGCGACTTTGACTTTTTTTAACCAACCTTAAAAAGTGACTCTAAAAATAGAAACCACTTAAGTTAAAGGGTCATAAAAGAAATGGGTACATGTTGACCCCACTTAAATGACTTGTATGCACACGTAGACATCTTAGTCGGCAATGTGCCACCTAGATCAAGACACCTAAGATCAATGCCTTATCCATTGGGCCAAGAGTCTTCCTATCCCGATCGTATGGGAATGAACTCATTGACTGTGCTCTGCAATCCTCCAAATAACAAGAGTGCTGAGTTTGAAACTTGAGCAATTCATCCACCCCTCTATCTGAGCAATATCCTGGTGTGAGAAGATTTGTCTTCATTCGTATTCTATTCCACATTTCTCCACATGCAAAGAGTACCTTTCCATGGTGAATTATTCATTTGTCACGAGACCGTAGTCGTTATGCCACCTTGGTTTATCAGAATCCAGCTTCTGGTCTTTCGCCATTGGGAAGATCTTCTAGGAGCCAAATTCGCAATTCATTGCCTGGAGTTATGTCCTTTGTCTTTATCACCATCCTCAAATTGTTGATTCCCGAGCAGAATGCGTGAGACTTCAGAATCTTGATCCATCTCCTTTTCCCCAGTTGTTCACAAGTTGTGTGAAAAATCATCGAAGTGATTTATGAATTCGTTAACACACCCTAGTGAGTATTTGGTCTTTTTGTGGAGTGGATGGATTCTAACTTTACGCAATCAGCTTCAGTTAGTCACTATGCTTGATGACCCCTTTCAATTCGTCGAGGTGTATATGTAGCTAGGTGGGAACCTCTCTAAGTACCCCTCATCATTGTACATATGGTTCTCCTGTTTCGTTGGGAAATGATCTTCATCACGCTGAAGGGGATCACCTTCGGTGTTGCTGAAATTGGATCTTCTTGTTTGAGAAAGATGTTTGGCCATTTTCTCCATTTGTGATTATCTTTTAAATGCAGGTAGTGAAAGAACCGGATCATCAACTTTTGGGGTGATAAGTTGTGACTACTTCCACAAGTTGGCTGGTATATTTGAGGTACTACTTCATCAACGAGTTCCACCTCTATAATTGTGTGATAATAGATTACAGTTGCTTGCGCCATAAACCAATGCCTTTGATTATAAGTGTTGTTTGTTGGTAGGCTTGAAGAATTAGGGCAATCATGTAAGACGATGATGAGTGCATGAGAAATCTTGCCGATTTTCTCCTTCTCACTTAGGGGTGTTAGAGACACTCAACCTCGGTGATGAGCCCTCAATCGTAATCGCCCGAGCGGGAGTAGGAGATCATGGGCAATTTCAACTTGATTTGCTGAACTCCCATGTGGGTGGGGGTTGATCCATGGGGCCCTGGGGGTCGTGTCGTCTTACCACTTCAATCTCCAAGAACCGAACTCTCCTGAGTTCTTCTCCTTCTCGGCTCAACTCACTTGAATACCGAGCTTAACCCGCAATTTTTGAAAAGAAATGTTTTTACCGACAATTCCTCAACGTTTTCTTTTCTTATTATATAACTTGTAGTAAGATGTTTTGGGGGCTTTGCATAAATGACAAGGCACATTGTACCTCTTTCAAACGAAATAGAGAAAAGTCCATTAACTAACACGAACTCCTCGCGCAAAAAGCCATAACGAGTGACCATAAGGCGGGGAGGCAATTGTATGATGACCCAGGTTCAAGCCCTCAGCATGTCGTAGACACCCTTTACACTGATTCTTCTCTTTGCTGTCCTTCCTCGGATAATTTTGGCATGGATTCTGCAACCGCTCCATCACAAGTTTCTATGCACTTGGTAAAAGAAATACTTTTTTTTATGTCTGATTGGATTTATCAATGGAAGGGTATAAATATGCCTATTGCCCTTAGAGGTTTCTCAAAGAGACCATTTCATGTAACAATGAATGTAGTACACGAAACACGGCCAACATTGGTATGTTCAGAGTTGGCCGTCACATTCGTCATTGCTAGGGAAAAGAGAAAGAAGGCTGAAAAGATAATCGTGGCATGCGCACCGTAAGACCAGCATCAGGGTGCTCCTAACACTCTCACGACCCATCCGCCCATTCCAGTGCCACAATTGGTCTTCTGCCCAAATATGGTTTATTTCTCAAGGAAAAGCCCGAATTTGGGATTAAAGAAAAGAAAACAAGTTATGTGATCAATCATAACATAAAAGAAAACAGAAGCACGATAACACAGAGGGTGCGATCGCGTGGGGGAAGGTGGACGGGTGTTCGCAATTAACTGGCGAGGCAACGCACTAAACTGTATCTCGGGCTTTGGCTACTCTCAGCTGGTCTGGTGTTATATTTTATTGCATGTTGGCCCAACGGCAATACAACGGAGAAGACGGGGGCAGGAATGGGGGGAATCTATTATGGGGGGGGTAGCTAGTGTAACAAAGGACAGGGTTATGCTGTTAAGTCAGTGCCGGGGCGGGAAGAATTGCTGATATGAACAATATGAAATAACAGTCAACATTCCCCAAACTGTGTGTTCCTGTCGACCCCCTGGCGCTGAATTTTCGTGAATGGGTGCGTGAAGTGTTGCTTGAGAGTATGGGGGCACGCACTGAATTTCCGTATGCTTCTAAACGTACCCAAAAGCAGGGAAGCGGGGCGACGGGCGCAGCCGGGGCAAGACACAGAAAGCGGCGGGGGGGGGTGAGGATCGGGGGCTTCCACACAAGGGCTCGCCGATCCTGGCGCTGGAAATTTCTCGGTCCGGCAGTTGGGGGCGTGCCGGACGGCTCCGGGCGGGCCGGCGGGAGGGGGCGCCGGCCGCAGCGGTGCAGGTATTACAGCCCTGGTGGGCTTAGCCGGCTTGGGGCCATGCAGGGCGTTTTGCGAGTGCGTTGGAGTCCGGGAACCGGGGCGAGGGCGGGCCTTAGGGTGGGCGCCTCCTCCCAGCGTAGGAAGTTCCTTTGGACTGTGTCACTTGCTGCGTGAACATGGGTCCTTGGGAAATGTGGATAGAACACGAACTGTATTCGTCACAAACGGGGTATCCTCAAACTGTTCCTAAAAAAACCTTCCTTTAAAACGTGGAAACCCTTCTCCCACAGCTGTGTGTGAAATTCAACTTTAGATTTGATAAAACAAAACCTATTTTGAATGAATGCTGAGCTGGAAAAACTAAAACCT
>JAHRHJ020001001.1:0-37446 GCA_019776745.2 Taxus chinensis
TGTGAGTGTGCATGTGCGTGTGTGTACGCGTGTGCGTGTAAGTGTGTGTGTACGTGTGTGCATGCATGTGCATTTGCGTGTGTGTGTACGTGTGCGTGTGATTGTGCGTGTGTGTGTGTGTGTGCGCGCGCATGTGTGTGTGCGTGTGTGTGTGTGGGGTACGCGTGTGTGTGTGTGTTGTGTTTGGTGTTGTGAATGTGTGGTGGTGCGTGCCTTGGTGTTGTTGCATGGGCGTGTCTTGTGGTTGTGCGTGGTGCGTGTGCTCATGGCGCGTGCTCGGGCATTGTGTTATAATGCGCTGTGCATGGCATGTGCAGGTCCCGTGTGCAATGTCATTTTTGTGGTCCATTGTGTGTGTGCATATTGGCATGTGTGTGTGCATTGCGTATCATGTCGGGTGCGTGCATGTGCGTGTCTCTAATGTGTGTGTGTTGGTGGGGTGGGGTGGCTTGTGCATGTGAGTGTTGTGTATGACTTGTGTAAGTGCATGGTGCATGTGGGGGTGTGTATGTGCGTGTGCAAGTTAGTTGTGTGCCTTGTGAAGTGCATGTGTCATGTGGGGTGGTGTATTTCGTTGTGCATGGCATGTGAGTTGTGTGTTGCTTGTACGGGTGCGTGTCGTGTGCGTGTGCGTGTTCGTTTGCGTGCGTGTGTGCGCGTGTGCGTGTGCTGTACGTGTGTGTGGTGCGTGTTGTGAGTTCTATGCATGTGGGTCGTGTGTGTGAGTCTAATGCGGTACTTGTGGTGTGTGCATGTGGCGTGTCCGTGGGGCGTGTGCCTCTTGGCAAGTACATGTGCGTGTGCTTGTGCTCACGTTGCCGTGTGCATGTGAATGCTTGGGTGTGTGTGTATGTACGTGTGTGTGTGTGTGTGCGTGTTCATATGCATGTGTGTGTGTGTGTGTGTGTGCTTGTGCATGTGCGTGTGCTTGTGTGTGTGCCTTTTCATGTTCATGTTCTTGTTCGTGTGCTTGCACATATGGATGTGCGTATGGGTGTCGGTGTGCGTGTGCATGTGCGTGTGCGTGTGCTTATGATTGTGCATGTGTTTTTGCATTGGTACGTCTGTGTGTGCATGTGCCTGTACCTGTGCCTGTGCCTGTGCGTGTCCATGTGCATTTGTGTGTGTGCATGTGAATATGCAAGTGCGTGTACATATGCGCTTGATTGTGCGTGTGCTTGTGCATTGGTTTGTGTGCGTGTGTGTGCGCATGTGTGTGTACGTGTGCGTGTGTGTATGCATGTGCACATGCGTGTGCGTGTGTGTGTGCGTGTGTGTGCATGTGTGTGTGAATGTGTGAATGCATGTTTGTGTGCTTATGCATTGGTGTGTGTGCGTGTGGTGGTGTTCGTGCTTCGTGAGTGGCTTAATACGTGTTCCGTGGTGTCATGGTGTTCGTGGCCTTATGCGGGGTATGCATGTGGGCTGGCGTGGCGTGTTGTTTTGTGGGTGGGCATGTGCATGTTTTTGTGTGCTTGTGCATATGTGTGTGTGTGTGCATGTGCGTGTGCATGTGCTCCTGCAAGTGCGTGTGTGTGTGAATGTGTGTGTGTGCGTGTGCGTGTGCATGTCCACATGCGTGTGTGTGTGCGTGTGTGTCTATGCGTGTGCATGTGTGTCATACGGTGTTATGCTATGCGTGTGTGTGTGTGTGTGTGTGTGTGTGTTCCTATGCGTGTGCGTGTGCATGTCCTTGTGGAAGTGCGTGTGCGTGTGAATGTGCGTCTCTTTGTGTGTGTGCGTGTGCGTGTGCATGTGTGTGTGCATGTGCATGTGCCTGTGCATTTGCGTGTGTGCGTGAGTGTGCTTGTGCCTGTGCATTTGCATGTGTGCGTGTGTGTGCTTGTGCATGTGCGTGCTCGTGTTCGTGTGCGTGTTTGTGTACGTGCGCATGTGCATATGGATGTGCGTGTGGGTGTGCGTATGCGTGTGCTTGTGCTTGTGATTTTATGTGTGCTTGTGCATTGGCATGTGTGTGTGTGTGTGCGTGAGCATGTGCATGTCCATGTGTGTGTGTGCGCGTGTGATTGTGTGTGTGCTTGTGCATTGGTACATGTGTGTGTGCGTGTGCTTGTGCATGTTAATGTGCATGTCTGTGTGCTTGTACGTGTGCATGTGATTGTGTGTGTGCTTGTGCATAGGTGTGTGTGCGTGTGATTTTACATTGGTGTGTGTGCGTGTGCGTGTGCATGACCATGTCTGTGTGCATGTGGGTGTGCATGTGCGTGTGCGTGTGAATTTGCGAGTGCGTATGTATGTGCATTTGATTTTGTGTGTGCTTGTGCATTGGTTCGTGTGCGTGTGCATGTGAGTGTGCATGTGTGTGTGCATGTGCGTGTGCGGTGTGGTGCTGTGTGTGTACTGGGCACGTGCGTGTGGCATGTGGCGTGTACATTGCCATGTATTTTTGTGTGTGCTTGTGCATGTTTCGTGTGCGTTTGCGTGTGAGTGTTTGCATGTGTGTGTGCATGTGCTGTGCGTGTGCATTGTGTGTGTGTGCGTGCAATAGGTCGTGTGCATGTGCGGTACATGTTGCGTGTGCGTGTGTGTGTGCTGTGCATCTGCGTTGAACTATGCGTGTGCTGTCGTGTTTGGAGGTGATTTTTCTTGTGCATGTATATGTGCGTGTTCATGTGTTTGTGCGTGTGCGTATGTGTGTGTGTGTGCGCGCGCGCGCGTGTGTGTGTGTGTGCTTGTCCGTGTGCATGTGCGTGAGCGTTTGCGTATGTGTGTGCGTGTGAATGTGTGAGTGCGTATGTATGTGCATGTGAATTTGCGTGTGCTTGTGCATTGGTTAATTTTTGTGTGCATGTGCATGTGTGTGCACGTGTGTGTGCATGTGTGTGTGCATGTGCGTGTGCGTGTGCATGCGCGTGTGAGTGTGCATGTACATGTGTGTGTGCATGTATGTGTGTGTGTGTGCCTGTGCGTGTGAATGTGTGTGTGCGTTGTTGGTTTTCAAATAGGACTTTTTAGAAGAGCGAAAAGCAGGGACAAGAAGTCCTCCTCTTTATGGGCGAGGTTCCGCTTATTTTCTGAAACGACCTTATTTACATACACAGACATTATTTATTGTTTTGAACTTGTATATTACGAAAGTTTTTTTCCACACGGATATCATTTACGCCAGGACTTGAGGAAGGGGAATGAGAAGTGAGCAGAATAGCACATTCAAATTATAGATAGCAGAATAATTCCTTCTGTATGCGAAGCTTCCAAGGATTTAAGACAAGATCAGTTGCATTACTTAATGGGATTAAAATTTAAAGACACAAAGTGCCGTAAATAATCTTCTTCAGATTTGTTAATCAAGGGACACAAAGTTCCCTTCTGCCTTTTCTTGGTTGTACAAGATCCGGTACTTCCAAACTGAACATAATGCAATCATAGAGACCTAAACTAGTTGGGCACAAAATGATCTTCACAATATTAAAGGAAAAACCACAAGAAGACAACAGAATCAGATAGACAAAGAACGGAAAGCCTTTTGTATGATTTCTTCAAGATCATTTACACTTTCAGCGATATCCAGTTCTTCCTCCTTGCGAATGGCGGAAAGGAAAGAATGCCATTATATAGATTACAATTAAGTTAGAGTCTTGTAAACCGTTTCTTTTAAATAAAGAAATAGTTAGTATCGCGGTGCAAAACCTTAACTAATACAAGGATACGAAAGAATAGGAAGAAAGAAAAAAAAAAGAATGAGGAAGGAGACAGCGTGGAAAAGTCATTGAGAAGGACCCACCGTCTTCAGAAACCGCTTCTTGAATTTGATCCACGTCTGTGCCATGTCTTTACACGAGGGAAACACCAGAATCCATCCATCTAGCAGATGACAATGGATTATCTCTGAAAAATGGTGTTGTAAATGGCGTTCTTGAAAGTCGTCCTTAGTAAATCTTATTGACATTGAATCTTCGCAATTTAAATTCAAATTTAGAACATCCAGGAGAGCGGGGAGGAAAAACTAAGTATGAAGCATTAGCGTCACTTGGGAACATGTGGGATGCAGCAAGACAATGGCGAACACGCGGCTCGGCGATTCAGGGTGAAACAGGGAGAGGAACACAAATGCATTTTGGGACATTTGGGATTTGAAAAAGAAGCGAAGTGCGCGATCGGGAGTTTCGGCCGAAATGGGAACAGATTGCACTTTTGATTCGGGACCCAAACAGTTACGAAGTAGAGACTCAGCCGGCTAGGGCGAAATGGAACAGCGCGCACTTTTTAATTTGGGACACTTGGGACAAAAATATACGACGGGAACCGAAAGGAGAATTTCGGAGGTTTGGCGAAAAATGGGAAGATCGGCGTTTTGATTTGGGACATTTGGGGAAGAAAGCTGCGCCAAGTACGCGGGGGTTGGATGGTTCGGCCGGAAATTGGAACGACTTGCACAAAGCTTTCGGGACACATGGAAACAAAAAAACTTCCGAAGGTGCCCGAAGGATAGGACCAATTTCGGGGATTTAGGCCGGTCGGGGAACAACTTCTCGCACTTTTGTACTTGGGACAACGGGACCAAAAATATCCGACAGGCCCGAAATACTTACACAAAATGACCCAAAACTTAGATTTTTTTAGACTCCAGGACTTTTCCGCTTACAAGCTTGACAGAAAAAAGACACTTAGACTCAAAATTTTGAAAATTTACCTTTGACAGAGAAGGGGAATTTGGATGTGGACAACAGCTGGCTCCTTCTGGGGATGACTTGTGTAAATTCATGGGATGAGACAAGGACAAGAACTTAGACACACTCGGTGTGAAGCAGACCAGTGCCTTATCCATTGCGGAAACGGAAGTAAGGACAAACCAATACAAGGAACCACACACAACAAAGAAGGGAACACACCAAAGAAAAAGCAGAAGAGAAGAAAACACGTTAATATATACAAGGACTCCCTAGCACTAGGACTGAACAACTTGAGATACTGCCCACGGTTAAGGAAGTGGGAGGGGGAACCATCCATTGTAAATCAAGATAGAAAGAGTTCTTACAAGCAAAGTGCCTTCATCTTGAAAGGTCCAAGCAATAGATGAATCAAATTTTCCCCATTGGCTACCCACGAGGTTCGTGTCTTTGTCCCACAACAGCAAGGTATATCAACCAACTTGGAAATCCTCTGCTCTAGCTTTTATCAAAGAGAATCTTCTTTGTGGTGGGCAGCTATGTCGTGTCAGGCACACCTCCAATCTGTCCCGTTCCGTTGTGCAGGAAAGATCCTTTTGTTCGGATGCATCACTGAAACTAGTGTCTTTAAATGGCCTTATCAGGTTTTGCAAGGCTGGTAGTTACACGTCATGGCAATTGGCCTGCTAACTCATTACACTATGAAAAGGGGACATTCCAGGGCTCTTTTAGGTGTGATCTATCTGCCCAAAGAGCATCGTAAAGTTTCTTATGCAAGTTTGCGTATATGAGATTCATGACCAACTTTCTTATGATAGTCACCGATTTTGTTGGTAGATTCTGCTTTGCTTGTACATTTCCATAGGGATAATAATCTGAGAATGAGCCAGAGAGATCATACCGCACAAATTTTCCAAGAGACAACACAAAATAAATCTAAAAATTATCAGATTTAATCAGCAGGAGGAATGTTTTCATGACACACTGATCTCAGAGCTTGTTGATGGCTATACCCTGTCAACCAAACCAGGCTACAAATCTGATTTGCAACAAGAAGGACATTAGTACCTGAGTTTCTTAGGTCTTTCACTTGAGAAGAATGGCTTCTTCCTAAGATTTTCTAGTGAATTTTTTAGTTGGCAACTACGTCCTTCATTTTAAACCACTTCCAATCCATGCATATATAGGAGGGGGGTTCAATCAATATTTCTCCCATATCAACTCTGCCGGTTTTCCCGTCAAAAAGTGGAATATCCTTGGACCAGGATAATTTGTTACAAAACTAACCTCTTTATCTTCTTGGCAGATAGTGGATCAATCTAAGTAGACTCACTAAAAACCAGTTTGCCAGTTGTTCCTCAAAAAGAGCAAATCATTCGGCCCAGATCAAATTTCATCATTATCCATTTCTGGAGGACTGCATTTTTCACCTTCAAAGCATGCAAACCCCTTTCATTCATCATGATTTCATCCTTTCTCTTTTCCAAAATTTGATTCTGTAGACTTCTTGGATTGGATCCAGACATGTGTTTTGGACAAAAGCCTAATCCACAATTAGGGCAAAAAATCACCAGCCAGAATACATCTCTTTCTTTATGTTCAAATCCAATCCTTTCACATAGGTGTGCATTATGTTCTTTGTTAGGCAACAAACGACATGATGATAGCCAAAACATTTGGTTGATGAAATGTTGAATAAGCAAAAGATCACATCTCCCATCTTCCTGGAGCTCAAATGGTGGCCAAACTGAATAAATGTAGCACAGTGTAACCATTGACAATACATTGCCTTTCTCCTTCTAAATGAGATCATATGCAGAAACCTTGTGTGATTGGAAAGGTGGGACATTGGTACGTCACTGGATTTTGCACTTTTAAAACACTTTTGGAAGTTCTGTGAAATGGAAAAAATTGACAATTTTCTTCTTCAAGTCACACTTACCCTTGAAATTGGCATTGACAGAACATGTGTCCCAATGTGATTGGGAAATAATGGGTCCTTTTTCTTTTTCACAGGCCTTTTTGGAACAAAAATGGAAAATTTTGAGTGTTTTTGCTCGGGTCGCCCCACCCTAGTTTAAAATTATTCCAGACTTCCGGGGGGGGGGTTCTGTCTCTATGCAAGTCACGTGGCATTGCCTTCAAATCTATCATTCACCCCTAGTACCCTTTTGCGTATAGAAAAGGCCAATTCGACCCTCATCGTCCACCCCTCATGACACTTTAAAAGGCCGATCTGAACCCAAGGAGTTGACCTCAGTTGGGAAATGCAGCAACCATGTTCTCACATTTCCACTTAGCTGGAACCCCCTCCCCGGGCTCCATTTAGTGATATCATTCATGGATCCCGCACAAGCCTTCTATTCGGAGGACACCAAAAACCATGCCTGGATTGCTGATTTTGGTATGAGCCCTGTCCTCCAAGAACTCTGATTGGTGTTTGCTACGTAGATTGTCACCTTTAGAAATGCAAATCAAAAATCTCACCAAGCTCCCGAGGCCCTCGCCCCACCCCCAATTTCTTTCCGATTTGACCCACCCCCACCCACCCCCCCCACCACCCCCCATGGACTACATGTGAATACCCCCACCAACGTGATCTCGCCCACCACATTGTTGTGGGATTCGAGCATATTGATTTTGTGACTTTGAATCTTTTGGCCAAAATGACTTAAAAAAAGCACAAACGAACTAGAAACCTCGCACCATTCTAGCCTTCAACCCCATTGAACGACCATGTGCCAGCACCACTATAAATTCGTTGTGGGCCCTACGCATTGGGGAAAATTTCAGACTTTTTTCCAAAATGAATTAAAGCACCTTTCTGTCCCTTAACTCCATGATTTGCCACGTGTCGAGCTTTCCATATCGGTCCAAAGAACATGCAATGATAGCAAGGAAAAACAACCATATAGGAAGCTAAGTCCATCCTCAGACTTAAACTGTGCCATGGGCAAATGGCAGAAGGGCACCCGTATCAAAATGTTCCCTTTGCACATGTCAATTTTTAAAAATGCAGAGAACAATTTTCCATCGCTGCTCCTCGCCAATTAGGAACCAAAGCCACGTTCGATGCTTTTGAAGATGAATGGTGACGGGAAAATGATGCCCGTCTAACCGTTGAAACACTGTATCTTCCAGGTAATCAGAAGAGGCGTGGGATGCCCTAGAAGTTTAATTTTTTCACTAGGATTGACAAATTTATTCAAAATTCAACCAACTGGCAACCTGTTTTTGAGGATTTTGAGACGGACCATGGTAAGGGATTTTGGGAAAATCTCGCCTAAATTAGAAATAGCATCACCAGAAGTCGATGATTTTCAATGTCCCCTCTATATCAACAGTGTAAAAGGAAAAAAATGTTAGGAGCCTCGAGATTTTGGAAAATTGGCACCAAATGAAAGGACACCTCGGGATTTCCTCTTAAGATTAGAGGCAAATCAAAATTTTTTTTTGAGCATTTGAAGGCCATTCAAACTGGAGGGAAAAAGTTTACAGATCACCAATTTGGAAAAAATGTTTCTGAGCAAAAACCATGACCATGGAAAAATAGGGAAAATGTGGATCACCTCTTGTGGCAAGGTACAAAAATGACGGCACCAACACTGGCTCTTGCTAGGGGATGGCACTCCCATTTTGAGTGCCACAAGAACAAATAAGTAGACCAAATACACAAACCAATCCATTAGGTAAAGGATCTCATCGGATGCAGCGGGAAAAAACTAGTTAACCACCCAATGACCAAAAATGCTGCCAAAAAGGAACATAGGGCAAACCAAAGACGCAAATTGCCAAAACAAGCAAAAATCGGCCAAAGTACTGAATACACTGTAGAAGGTGTGCATTCTACTATCTCACATTTTGGGACCAGATTAATCGGAAAGAAATTACTTTAGATTCGTGTTTCATCGAAATTAATACAGCAGTTTCAAGCATTCCCCATCTACAAGGACATTTGAGAAAAAATGGTATTCTCACCAATTCTTGATATCAATGGCGTAAGGGGCCCATCCAGCAAATGGCATCAATTGAACCATGCTTGGTGCCCTTATCTTCATTCATGCGTTACGCGAATGCACAATCAAAACAGATCTCCACTGAAGGCGCTAGGAGTGACCTTCATTTATCAAACAACCTCTTCAATTTCTCTCTAAATTTGACATGCCTTTGATGGGATGCTCTTTTTTCTTCATCAGCTCAACAATCTGGATTAATCCTTGCTTCATATGGACTGACTTTCCTTGAAATTCAAGTTGTTGAAAAAATGAAATGAAGATAATTGTAGATGTAAGGGTACAGATCTTGAGTTCCATACACCAAACTCAAATGGGGCTCTTACTAGTAGCTCTTTTGGACAGTGGATTCTATCAGCCCCAAACTACAAATTTCAGTTTTCACCCCATTTTCTCTTGTTCAACTCCAGGTTGGGGACATCCTAATATCTTAAAAAAGTTCTTATTATTGGAACTTGAGCTTGTCCATTCCCTTGAGGGTTTATAGTTTGAAGCATAAGTCCAGATTGGTTCCATACTCCTTGCACATTGACCATCAAGGGCTTAGCTCTGAAACACATGGCATTATCAGCAAACCAAATCTTGACTAGCACTCCAAATCTGCATATGATATGATTCAACAAGAAGTCCATAACAACTTGGTGTGTTGCCTTTTTAGGTGGGGATTTCTCTCTACCCACTTTGGTGAAGTAATCTATGGCTACAAGGATCCACTTATGTCCAGCACTAGAAGGGTCTGAAATCTCACCAATGAATTCCATCCCCATTGTTTGAAAGGAGCTTAATTTGATTTTGATACAGGCTGCAAAGGAAGGGAGCCTGAAGCTTTCAGTCTTCCAGAGAAATGTTGGAAACTTTCACATTTCTAACCAGCAGGGTTGCATCTTTGAAGAGAGTAGGCCACCAATAACCAGCTCTCAAAATTTTTTGTGTGTTGTGAACCCTTCATCAGAAAAAGTGGGTCCTCCACAAACTCCCCCAATGGAAATCAACTAACACATATTTGGGAGCTTCATCTTCAGTTATACATTTCAAGAGGACACCTTCAGGGTTCTTCCAAGCTATCCCAAAGTCAGTGATTGATGTATTTTTTGAGAAGCCAGCTTGAGGGGATCTTTTCTGATATTTTATTTAAATGATCAGGACATTACATAGGTGGTCTAAGGTAAATATTACATCCTTGTACCACTCCAGAATTTACAACTTTCAAGAACATCTTCCCTTTCTTCCTCTACTTGATTCACTTCCACAGTACCTCTGCAAATTGCTCTCAGCCATGAGCTTAGCAAGACCCAAACCTCTTACCACTTTTTGGTTTGGATATCCATGTCATATTCCTGTAGTTTTTTTCACCCACCTACATATTTTTCTTGAGATATCCATCTCTGATAAGATGTCTTTTCACCATGGTGTGGGGAACATAAGCAACAACTTTTGAACTCAATATATAAGGCCTGAAAACATTTTTTGCTTTCACCAAGGCAAATGCTTGTTTCTCCATGATTGTATACTTCAAATCAGTAGCTTGTAAAGCCTTGCTAATGAAGGCAATAGGCTTCTCAGCCCCATCTTCATCCTTCTGTAACAAAAAAGATGCAATGGTATTTTCAGAAGTAAAGGAGAATATTTGGAAAGGCTTCTTATAATTCGGAGCTGCCAAGATAGGTGCATGTTTTAATGCTTCTTTGATTCCTTCAAAATCCTGAATAACAGCCTCCTCCCATTTGATAACTTGGTCTTTCTTTAACATGCATGTAATAGGAAGATTCAATTCAGCAAAATTAGACACAAACATTCTAATGAAATTGATCTGCCCAAAGAAGGATTGGATGCCCTTCTTTGTTCTTGGAATTGAAACCTTGCTGATTGCTTCTACCCTCTTAGGGTCAATCATGACACCAACCTTTGAAATAATATGACCAAGCAGCTTGGCCTTTTGCACTCCAAAATAGCACTTCTTTGGATTCAAAGAGGTTCCAAATTTTCTGTATCTGGTCAACATTCTTTATAAGTGCTGCAAGTGAATCTTTTGCTCCTTGAAAACACAGTCACATCATCCTGATAAACTACAATGAAGTCATTTATGTAACCAGCAAAAAGCAACATCCATTGCTCTTTAGAAGGTAGTTCCAACATTCATGAGACTAAAAGGCATTCTTACATAGACATATGTTTCCTAAGGAGTGGTAAATGCATTTTTAAATATTTCTAACTCCTTGACAACAACTTGATTGTAGCCAGAGAAACCATCCAAGGTGGACAAGCAATTTAGATCTAGTCACTAATTGCAACATGTTTTCCATGTTTGGCAAAGGATAATTGTCTTTCAATGGACAGCTCTATTTAGATTTCTAAAAGTCTACACAAAGTCTGATATCTCCATTTTTCTTTCTGACTAGCACAAGGTTTGCAACCCAAGATGAATACCTTGTGGGCTGAATGATCCCTTCCTCCTTCAATTTCTTCAATTCATCTTGCATCTTCATTGAGAGGAGTGGATTAATTGGCCTCTTCTTTTATCAGAAGGGCTTGGTATTTGTTTCAATAGGAATATCATGCTGAAACAAGTCCTCTTTGTATGCTTTCAAGTCTGAATAAGACCAAGCCAGACAAGTCCTGATATTTCTTCAGTAGTTGAACATAGGATTGTTTTTCCTCTTTTTTTAGATTGCTACCCAACCAAACTTTTCTTAGTTTATCATTAGTGTCCAAGTTATGCTCTTCCACATCCCTTGAGGTATAGTAAGACATGTTTCTATTGATGATGCAATCATCATTGTCAAAATTTGACTCAAGTGCAACAAGACCTCTAGGAATGGTGTTAGTTTTCAATTGGTGTAATATCATTTCCAAACAAAGTCTAGTTCTTCCTTCAATCACACACACCATTGGATCCTAATCAATATTCTGATCTACAAACTCACCTTGATTTTGTAAGAACCTTTTCACTTGAGCATCATCATTAAACACTTGCCAATGCTTGATGTTGTTAGGGATAGCTGGCCTAGTTAACACTTCAATATTGTACTCACAATAAGGTGAAACTGTGTAATTTCTAAATTTTGACCCCAACACTACCAACTTGTTAGCAACAGCATTAGAAACATCTATCATGATGTACAATGTTGAAGGAATCAAACATCTCAATTAGATTCCAAACTGCATGTTTATATTGTTTCATCCATTTATTTTTTGTAGCATACAGTTTTCTTATTTGTTTGACAACTAGCTCTGAATCTTCTTTTGCAATGATGTCTTTGACACCATACTTCCATGTAATTTTCAGACCCAACAACAAGGCTTCATATTCAGCAATGTTGTTAGTACATTCAAAATTAAGCTTGAAGGAAAAAACAAACTCTTCCAAGCCAGGAGAAATCAGAATTATACCAGCACCATTTCCAAATTTGGAGCAAGCTCCATCAAATAGTAAGGTCCAAGGAGAACCTACCTGTTGTAAGGCACTTTGACTGATCCATCTTGTTCTCTTTTCCATCAGTAAACCCAACAAAGTTATCAGCATTAACATCAACAAAGAAACACCTCATAAAAAGCATTGTTGGGATCTTCAATAAGGTGTAACATCTTCTTTTCTCCATAGAGCTTAACAAGGCTGCCTTCAATGGGAATAATGGAAAAAGACATGTCCATTTGAATAGTCCCACCAACACTTACAGCCCACTTTCTTGACAAAAGTATAGCCCATTTGGCAGGGCAATCAACAATCACAACATCAATTTTCAAATTCTTACCCGGATAGGCTGCAAGTTGTACCACCAAACCCTTCACACAACCAACTACCGGCACTTCTCTTGAGTCCATGGAAGTACACTTTCCATAGGATGGTTTTACTTTTATATCCAAGTCATTCATGACTTCTAGAGGCATGACATTGCATGATGCACTGGGAATCAAACATACAATTGTGAGGTAGTCTATCCTTTATGATCAAAGTTGTAAAGAATGGATCCAACATTCAATTGGGAATCCAACCAAGGATGTCCCCAAGTATACCTCAAGTTTCTCTCCAAGATCCTCTAATGTTGAAAATGGTGTTTCAAGCTTTTGCATGATGATCCTTTGAAGAGGAGTTTCAACAATGTTTACATTTCTGCTTGGGGTACTCTTCTCCTCTTTCAATCCCAAGTACTCAAATGCTCTCTTCTTGTGCTCAGGAATCCTAAACAACTCAATGATTAAAACACTCACTTTGATTTACACTCAATATATGGGCTATGTCATATGGAAAACTCTTTGGCAAGGCAGCATTGGAATGGAGACAAGCAGATTCATTAGATGGCATGGGATTCTTGGCAGTTTGGGCATGAGGACTATAAAAACCTATTACTTGGGATAGCAGAGCTTTTGGTAGGTGTTTCTCTTCTAGGAGCTTCTTTGGGAATACTTGTAAGCAAGGGTGTTTTAGGTTTGGCTTGAGGCCCAACTCTCTTAACAACCTGGCTCCTAGTGTTATACTCTTTCTCTTGAGCCACAACAACATTCATTAACAATTGTCTATCATCCTTCGAAGGGATACCAACATCATACTTCTTAATCATCAAAGATCTTAAGTATTCAAATTGACCATTGTTAGGAATCTCAAAAGCTTGCACTACATCTACCTCAAGAGTATGAGAGGGAAGAAGGACTTATACCCATTTGATGCAATCCCAAAAGGTTGCATAGTTATCCTTGCACTTATTACCTCAGTTGATGTTACTCCTTCTTGTGAGCCTGAAGAACAACCCACCATGTAGATATCATCATCAGTATCTATCATCATTATTATCTTCACCACTTTTCTTGCTGGTCCATTTCACATGGAGGATGGGGTAGAAAACACTTATCACACCAATCAATATTCAACAACTTCCTCAATAGCAGTAACCTAGCAGTTAGGGGATCGGGTAACACATTTCTTCATTCACGTGCTTAAGGATGTCTATTTGATCTAAACACCATGGGTCCTTTCCCTCTATCATCAAATCTCTAATCACCCCTATGATGATTGGAAAAAATGTCATGAAATTTTGTGCTTTTTACCTGACCTTGTGAAGTCTACCCAATTCCCTTCTCTGCCCGGGATAACTTGTATGTCCCATTTCTTTGATATCCCCTGCCAAAGTTTTCAAACAACCTCCTCCAAATCAGCACCCTTGCTTAGCTACCCGATATTTTTCAAGCTTTATCAACTTTACACCATCTCTCTTGAGAGGTTTCCCAATGGCCTTGATATTGTTCTCAATCTATAGTGCCATGGTGAAGGCCTGCCTTAAATTAGTAGGGTTTTTATCTCTCAAGTAGTAGGCTGATTTCTTATCAAATGCATCTGCATATTTGATTAAACAAGACTCATCACAAGGCCTCAAATTAATAGGCAACCTCCTCAATGTCTTGTTAAATCTTGTATTAAATTCATCCACTGATTCATTGGGGTTCTTCTTGATATTCTCAAATTTAGACAAGAGAAATTTGGGATCAGTCTTATCACCATATTGTAACCTAAATGCATTCTTCATTTTAGTCCAAGAATCAATAGAATTATCAGGTAGAGCCTTGTATCAATCCCTTGCATCCTATTCTAGTTTATGAATGAACAATTTGACATACACAACTTCAAACTATATTTCAAAATCCTCCATCATGTTAACAAAAAGTTTGAGATATGCTGATCACCAGTTATTGCATCCTGTTACCTTAGAATTTTGGCAATCTATTTCTGACATCTTAAGGGATAGCATTTGGATAACCATTCATTCCTCTAAATTTTATAGGACCAAAGGTGTTAACAACAAATGGAGGTCTAGGGGGAGGTTGATCCATATTATTTTGAGGTGGTGATCTTGGAGGATAAACAAAATGATGAGGAGTGAGAGGTCTTTGTAGGAATAGAAATGTAATCTTCAAAATGGATATCCCCTATAGGATCAACTTCTTGATAAACTCTAAGCAAATTTGGAAAAAATAGGGGTAGAATGAGAAGCATGATTTTCAAAGACAAATGAAGGTCCCTCTCTAGATGGAGAATGCAAATTTTCAAGAGGAATATCTGATTCAGATTTACCTGAAGAAGAACTGCAGTCCTCAATGACAGGCTGATCAATCTCAAGTTGAATGAAGGGAACTTCCTTCCTTGAACTATTGCTCTCCAACCACCTTCAATTCTTCTCCCTTCTAACTATGAGTTCCTTGAATCTAAAAAAACAACTTCTTAGTTAGAATCTCTAATGAAGAGAGATATTCTTCCTTCCAATTTTGTAGAGATTAGAAACACCAAAAAAAACAAATGACAGAAAGCTAAGACACTGGTATTTATCCAGATCAAAACAGCATGAAATCGCCACTAATATAAACTTTCACCCTAGTTGTGTAAATGCACTAAAATACTCTGTAAAATACCTATCAGCACTAAAAATATTACCAAACTTTATAGATCAAACCTTCCTTTTCTTGAATCTATCAACCACAAATGCAAATGAAGTGCAACTACTGCTAGAAACTGATAAAATTGTAGACATGGTTTAAAACATTTAACATACACCTTGTTGAGTATGGAGCTAAATTACTCATGTTTTAGCATGCAAATAGAACTTGTTGGAAGTTGACAGTAACTGGCATCAGTGAGGGTTTGACTAGCATCAGTCAGGGCAAGTTGGAACCAGCGACCGTTAGGCAAAATTGACATCAGTTACCTGTGCGACGTGTTTTTAATTAACTCTCAGGATTTATTTCTATTTTTAGCATTGGAATATATTTAATGAATGTAATTACATGGCTAAGTGACCTAAAGTCTTAAATGACTATTTAAAGCATAAAGTTAAGGTTTAGAGAGAGAGGATTGATCATAATTACAAGATAATTGTGAAGGAGAGAATTCTTGGTGAAAAGAAGGCAAAAGCTTGAAGGAAAACAGTACTGAACATCTGAGAGGTGTGGAAGATTGTAAATATTCATTGTATACCTTGTCAAAGCTTTGGATAATAGATTGGCTTGTTTCTTGGTGGATGTAGCCCACACTGGGTGAACCACGTTAAATCTAGTGTTGATTTATGTCTCTTGAATTGTATATTTCTTCTGGTAGAATATCCACTTTTATTTGCATGTATGCTTAGATCTGATATATTATCTGTACAACTGGTGTGCTAACCCCAACAACTGGTATCAGAGCTTTGTTTGAGGGTTTTGTGTGTTGACAGATTTACTCACAGAGGGTTTTTTGATTGAGTGGGAGCTACAACAATGGCAGAAGAGAAAAAATACAAGGTAGAGAAATTTGACAGCCGAAATTATCAATTATGGAAGATGCAGATTGAGGATTATTTGTATCAAAGAGATTTGTACTTACCATTGGATGAGAAGTCTAGACCTATGAAGATGACTGATGAAGAATGGAAGATTCTTGATAGAAAGGCTCTGGGATCTATAAGATTGAGCCTGGCAGCATCTGTGGCTTCCAATATAACAGAAGTGACTTCTACGGTAGAGTTAATGAAATCTCTTGCTAATTTATATGAAAAACCTAGTGCTTCGAATAAATTTTATTTGATGAAGAAACTATTTAGTTCTAAGATGCATGAAGGTGAATCTGCATCCAGTCATTTGAATGATTTCAGATCTATAGTAAATCAGTTAAAATTGGTTGCAATACCATTTGATGATGAAGTGAAAGCACTTTTATTCTTATGTTCTTTTCCTGATAGTTGGGATAACTTGGTAATGGCTGTTAGTAATACAACATCTGCTAATAATGTTTTGAAGTTTGATGATGTGGTTAGTATAATCTTGAATGAAGAAATTCACAGGAAGAGTACAGAGGAATCATCATCTGGAAATGCTTTGAATGTAGAAAGTAGGGGCAGGTAGAAGGAGAGATCCAAGAGTAAGAGTAATGGGAAATCAAAGTCAAGGGATAGCAGATCTAAATCCAAAAGTAAAGGAATTACTTGTTGGAAATGTGGAAAGAAAGGACATGCAAAGAAAGATTGTTGGTCAAAAGATAAAGAGAATCAACAACCAGACAAAGGTAAAGAGGTGAATCTTGCTGCATCAGAGGTAATGCAAGATGCTCTTATTCTTTCTTTAGATAATAGAATTGAATCATGGGTTTTAGATTCAGGAGCTTCTTTCCATGCAACCCCTAATAAGGGTTATTTCAGAAATTATGTCCAGGGAAATTTTGGGCATGTTTATTTGGGTGATGATGAACCTTGCAGTATTATTGGTAAAGGGGAAGTTCATCTAAAATTACAGAATGGAAATACATGGGTATTGAAAGATGTGAGGCATGTGCCAAACCTCAGGAGAAATCTTATTTCTGCAGGGCAACTAGGTGAATCTGGTTGCATGGTTACTTTTACAGGAGACTCTTGGAAAGTCACCAAGGGTGCTCTTGTTGTGGCAAAAGGTAAGAAGGTAGGAACGTTATATTTATCTACCTATGTTACTAATTCCTTTTCTGCATTATCTACTTCAGATTCAGATGCAGGTATGTGGCATAATCGGTTGGGCCATATGAGTCAAAAAGGAATGCAGATCTTAAAGGCTAAGGGTAAGTTATCAGATTTGAAAGATGTAGATCTTGATTTCTGTGAGCATTGTATTTTTGGAAAGAAAAAGAGAGTGAGATTTCTCAAAGTTGGGGCAACTAAGAAGGAGTAGAAATTGGAGCTTGTACACTCAGATGTATGGGGACCAACTCAGGTAGCTTCTCTTGGTGGATCCCAATATTATGTTACTTTCATTGATGATGCTACAAGAAAGGTATGGGTTTATTGTATTAAACATAAATATGATGTTTTTGAAACTTTTAAAAGATGGAAAGCCCTTGTTGAGAATGAATCAAATTCAAAGTTAAAGTGCCTTAGATCTGACAATGGTGGTGAATATTGTAGCAAGGCTTTCAATGATTATTGTTCAGTGAATGGAATACGTAGAGAAAGAATGGTTCCAAGAACACCACAGGAGAATGGTGTTGCAGAGAGAATGAATAGGACAATCATGGAACTTGCTAGAAGTATGAGGATACATTCTGGATTGCCCTTACAGTTTTGGGCAGAAGCAGTTGATACAGTGGTTTATTTGATTAACCGTGGTCCTTCAAGTTCACTAGATGGAGGAATACCAGAGGAAGCTTGGACTGGAAAAGAGGTAGATCTTTCTTTTCTTAAAGTTTTTGGTTCAGAAGCTTTTGTGCATGTTGATAAGGAAAATAGAAAAAAGTTGGATGCAAAATCCAAGAGGTGCACTTTTATTGGTTATGGATCTAGTGATTTCGGATTCCATTTTTGGGATTTAGACAATTCTAAGATTTTTAGGAGTCGTGATGTTGAATGGAATGAAAAGAGAATGTACATGGATCAAATTTTGGTACCCAAGGATGAGAAAATTGAGAAGTTTATTGATGAAAATGAACTCTCAGGTTTGAAAAGAACACCTACAGAAATACACAGTAACTATGGTTGGTTAGGCCCTGATCGGTGTCAGTCAGATGGACTGGAATTTGTTACTAAAAAAGAATCGGCGACGGTTAGAGGTGATCAGCGGCAGTCACTGTCAGATTTGGACACAAATATTCAAGAGGCCCAGATTGAGCCTTCGGTACCCCAAACTTCTATGAGAAGGTCACAAAGGGTAAGTAAACCTCCAGAAATATTTACACCTTCTCTATTTTATTTATTATTGACTGATAGTGGTGAACTAGAAATATTTGAAGAAGCAATGCAGGATGAGACCCATGTTTAGTGGGAGCATGGCATGGATGAGGAGATGGATTCCTTGGAATAGAACAAGACTTGTGATTTGGTTAAATTGTCAGCAGGAAAGAGAACATTACAAAACAAGTGGGTTTACAGGATTAAGGAAGAAGATGGTGGACAGAAAAGGTACAAGGAAAGACTTGTAGTAAAGGGATTTACACAGAAAGTAGGTATTAATTTTGGTGAAATATTTTCTCCTGTTGTTAAGATGACTTCTATTCATACTGTATTGAGTTTAGTTGCAGTAGAGGATTTGCATTTAGAGAAACTAGATGTGAAGATGGATTTCCTTCATGGTGATTTGGATGAAGAGATTTATATGCAGCAGCCGCTTGGTTATGAAGTCAAGGGTAAGGAGAAATTGGTGTGCAGGTTGAAAAAGAGCCTATATGGGCTCAAGCAAGCTCCAAGACAATGGTACATGAGGTTTGATAGTTTTATGCATGAGCATGGTTACTTGAGATGTGAATCTGACCATTGTGTTTATTTCAAGAAACTTGGAAATGGGAGCTATATTATTTTGTTACTGTATGTGGATGATATGCTTATTGCAGGATCTAGTATGTAGGACATTGGTGAGCTTAAGGGAAAGCTAGCTCACACATTTGCAATGAAGGATTTAGGAGCTGCAAAGAAAATCCTTGGAATGCAAATACACAGAGACAGGAAAAATAAGAAACTATATTTATCTCAGGAAGCTTATATTAATAAGGTGTTGGAAATGTTTAATATGCAAAATCAAAACCTGTTGGTACACCTATGGCTGGACACTTAAAATTGAGAAAAGATCAGTGTCCTTCATCACATGAGGAGGTTGAGTACATGGCACATGTTCCCTATGCTTCAGCAGTAGGAAGTCTTATGTATGCCATGGTTTGTACTAGACCAGACATTGCACAAGCAGTGGGAGTTGTGAGTAGGTTTATGGCTAATCCAGGTAAAGAGCATTGGAAAGCAGTCCAATGGATACTCAGGTATTTGAGAGGGACATTCTAGCATGGAGTTATGTTATGGAGGTTCAGATATTTCATTATGTGGCTATGTTGATTCAAATATGGCTGGAGATCTGGATGGTAGGAGGAGCACTACTGGATATATTTTCACAGTAGGTGGAACGGCAGTTAGCTATATTTCAAGATTGTAGAAGGTTGTGGCTTTGTCTACTACAGAGGCAGAGTATGTTGCAGCTATAGAGGCCAGCAAGGAGATGATATGGATGAGTAGGTTCATGGAGGAGTTGGGAAAGGAGCGGGATGATTGTAAGTTGTTCAGTGATAGTCAAAGTGTAATTCATTTGGAAAAGAACTCAGCGTTTCATTCAAGAATGAAACACATTCAGTTGAGATATCACTTCATATAGAAAGTATTGGAGGATGGATAGTTGAATCTAGAAAAGATTCATGTAAGCAAGAACCCTGTGGATATGCTAACAAAGCCATTAGCAAAGGAGAAGTTGGAGCTACACTCCACTTCTGTTGGTCTTCGAGTTTGAGACTCGAGGAGGAAGAAACAAAGCTAAGGAGGATCCAAGAATGGTGTTGTACAGGTATAGTGTGCAGTAATTAATCTCCAAGTGGGATATTGTTGAGTATGGAGCTAAATTACTCATGTTTTTAGCATGCAATTTGAACTTGCTAGAAGTTTGACAGTAACTCGGCATCGGTTAGGGTTTGACCTGGCATCGGTCAGGGCAAGTTGGAATAGGTGAAGGTTGGGCAGAACCAGCATCGGTTACCTGTGTAACGAGTTTTTATTTAACTCTCAGGTTTTATTTCTACTTTTAGCATTAAAATAGATTTAATGAATGTAATTGCATGGCTAAGTTCCCTAAAGTCTTAAATGACTATTTAAAGCATAAAGCTAGGGTTTAGATAAGAGGATTGATCATAATTACAAGATAATTGTGTGAGAGAGAATTCTTGGTGAAGAAGGAAAAATCTTGAAGGAAGACAGTACTGAACATCTGAGAGGTGTGGAAGATTGTAAATCTTCATTGTATATCTTGTCAAAGCTTTGGATAATAGATTGGCTTGTTTCTTGGTGGACGTAGCCCACACTGGGTGAACCATGTTAAATCTGGTGTTGATTTATGTCTCTTGAATTGTATATTTCTTCTGGTAGAATATCCACTTTTATTTGCATGTATGCTTAGATTTGATATATTATCTGTACAACTGTGTGCTAACCCCAACACAGCTTACAAATTCCTAAGGACCCAAGTCAATGATTGTGTAACATATATTTTGACAGTACTTGACTGAGAGGGATCCTATCATTGTTTGATACTTACCCATTCAAATAGTTCCTGAATGGGTTGTGCATGCACAATTAGATTAAGTTCATCCTATTGAATTTTCAGCAAATCCACTGTGTTGGTACCCAAATTTGTTCTCCTTTTCAAGTCTGAGAAAGCATCAAAAATATGGCAGTGAATCTTAAGACAGATGGATCATGGTGTGTGTTGTTTTGTAGTCGGGGATATGATCTAACTGGCACTCAGATTTGTGGAGAGATGGATAGCACTCAAATAGGACTTGATCTTGTCCTAACTGTTTTAGGTTGTGCCTTTCAACCAAGGTAAGAGAACCTATTTTGTAACCCTCAAATGGTGAAGGAGATGAAGATATCCCTCAATTTGTACAAATAGTATGAAAGGGCCTTGGGAAAATATGATCAACACTCCAAATCTAAATTTCACAAGTTGTCACTTCCAGATTATGGAGATACTTTCAATGTCAAGATAAGGGTTACTGAAGACATTTTGAAATCCTGATCTGTTCTGCATCCTTTAGTAAGTAGATTTTGATCTTTTGCGGGTATACAGGTCAAAACAGGGGTAAAACAGGGTAGGATTAGTTGTTTTGAATGATTTTGGGTGGGATTTTAGATAAGACAAACCAAGGTTTGCTAGACTCTTTGAGGATTTCAAAAAATATGGAGAAACTTAATAGCTAGAAAGTATCAAAATGGTTAATCATTCCTTCAACTAGGATATGTGCATCAAATGGAATGCCTAGAATTACACTTTTCCACACAATATTTGATCAGCTATCACAAAATCTTGAGTTAGAATGAACCAATGAAGAATTTAACAATCACTATTTAATCATGACCTAAGGTGCACCCAAATTTTTACAAATAATCTCTGAAGTCAAGGAAGGTAAAGTGATTTTAAATTTGTTTATCTCTTTATCAGATGAAATCTCTTCTGAATGTGAGATTACAAATGCCACTAAACTATCACAAGAAATGAGACCATGTATGATCAAGAGAGATTTTAAACACAAGACTGCAACAGGAAATAAGAAACACAAATTTGAAATGCATTTTGAAATGTAAGCATTCAAAATTTTTTCCCAAAGACAACATAGAATAACTCAAAAATGATCAGATTTATCAGTAGGGGAATGTTTTGAAAAAATAATCTCAGAGCTTGTTAATGGCTATACATGTGCAACCAACTTAACATGATTTGAAATCTGATACAGAGAGAGTTACATGAGTTTCTCAAGTGGTCACTCAAAGAATGGGCTTCTTCCACATTTTCCCATGAAATTTTTAGTTTTCCAAGATTTTTTTAAACCCTTCCAACCCTTTACATGAAAAATTAATGCAATATATAGCTTTCAATATCCTTCTATCCTTCTTTCCCAAGAAAATAATATGTCAAAGGATCAAATTTGTTACAAAAAATTCTCATGATTCGCAGAAAGGGACGTTTAACAAAACACGTCCAAAAAGTTGCCAGTTGTCTCAAAAAGAGATGAATCATTGCAAAATTTGCATCATTATCCATTGTGGAGGCACGTTTTTCATATTCAAAGCATGCAGACCCCCTTCCTTTCATTATTTCATCCTTATCCCTCCAAAATTTGACTCTGCAACTTTTGGATTGATATTTTACGTTTTTTGATGGATTAGGGCAAAAATTCATTTCAAAAACATCTTTGATCTTCAAATTGATCCTAAAACCAATTTCATTGGTCCTTATAGGCACAAACGACATGAATTTGTCAAAAATTCGATGAAAATTGATGCAAAAGTTGCATCTAAACTTCCTGGAAATTCTAGGGAAAAAAATGGCATAGAAGAGAAAAAAATGACCTTTCACAACTACTGTTGATTTGACATTCAACTTTTACCTAATTTATTCTACGCCCTCCACCTAACCACCTCATGAAAACACACCTGACACATATCCCAAAGTGGGCCCATTGGAATCGTAGACCTATTCTACATATTTCCACCTTTTTGGAAAAAGGAATTTTTTCCAAATTATCCCCTTTGCGGACTCGCACCAACCGATTTTGTCCCTAAGTTCTGAAGCCGCCATGTGTTCCATTAAATGATTCATTTATAGGCCCTAGGCATTTTCTTTTCACTTTAACTCTTTTTCCAAAATTCCTTAAGGCACAAAAATACCCGCTGCTTCTCATCCAATCAAAAGAGGACACGTCATCATTTTCGTGCAAAATTTAGAAATTTTCTCCGCCGCTTGAATTCAGGCAGATTAACACCTGGTGGGGCCACGGGGCAATTTGAAATTTTTAGCCAAAGTAGCTAAAAAAAAAATTCTCAAAACGACCCGCCGCTCCTCCTCCAATCAAAACACGCCACGTAAGCAACATTAGAACCAATCAAAGTAAAGTGGAGCCATGGGACCAAATTCACCCTTTTGCCAAAAAAGCATAAAGTGATAAGTTAAAACAATTTTCCATCGTCCCTCAGCCAATTAGAACAAGCCAAGTTGCTGATGAATGCTGAAGAAGAAATTGATGGGAAAATGATGCCCGTCTGACCATCAAAACACAGAAAATGCCAGGGATGCCTTAGAATTTGATTTTTTCACTAAGGATGAAAAATTTCTTGAAATTGAACCAACTGAAACATGTTTTCAAAGCATTTTTGATCATGGAAATTTTCAATGGCATACAAGTACAAATCGATCAATTTTAAACTTCCACATTCGGGCAAAAAGGAAAAACAGTAGAGTCCGCAGATTTTGAAAAAAATAGGGCACAAAATAGGGCACACATGCAGATTTCTTTCAAATTGGGGAAAAACAACAAGTTTGTGAGCATTTCAAGGCATTCGACTGGAGGGAAAAGTTGCAGACCACCAATTTTGAGAGAGAAATGTTTCAGAGCATGCAGAATGAAGGAAAAATTTAGGGTAAAATGGTGCAAACTCAAAAATGGCACCAACATGTTTCAATTGGGTAAAAAGTCATGTGTAAGGCCCGCTGGCCCACATTTTAATTTTAAGCCTAACACGTGGCTTTGGAATGGGCACTAGCAAAGGTGCGGCTAATTTTATACTTTATGCCTTTTGGAAACGGAGCTTAAAAAGTTAAAATTACTCCCGAAGACACCACCTTCCCGCTTTGACTTTTCAACTATGGCCACATGCTCGAAGCGGTGCTAGTTTGGGGACTGCTTTTGGATTCAATCTTTAGAGGTGTGCCGAAGCAACATGTGGCACCTTCTATGGCTTCACTCAAAGTTTCCTTATGTTACATTTGGCTAAGTCCTTTTGCTTGGTAGGGCCATAAGTCTACCCAGTTATTAATGTGGACACGTGGAGGCTTCACGCTTGTTTGGAAGCCCCGCTCCAAATTTCCATACTTTTGAAGTAGTGTAATAATGACACTTTTCTTTTTACATCGGATTAGCAACAAACGAGCTTTTGATATGTTCTGACCACCTAGGACTTACAGCTTATATTTTTTTGACCTGTGCCACATGTGGAATTTTCAGGATCATTGCGGCTAAAAATCCATTTCATGATTTTCGTTAGTTTGAAGGATTGTTGTTTTAAGAATGTCTCCTTCCGCCTACCAGTCTTTGATACTTAGACCTTTGGATTGGCTCCATCTTCAGGTTACTTTGGTTTTCACATACCCACGTGGAACACTCAAAGCCACTCATTTGATTCATACCTTGAGTGGTTTAACGGTATGTAGAATTGTCCTTCGTTGAGATGGTGGCCTCACTGTACGTACCCAAAATTGTAAGGTACTGTACTACGGAACGGTGTAATAAGTGCCCCAATGATGATACAGGTCTCCTCGCAAGGTGTTCGGGATCCAGACCTGAAATCTCTCGGAGTATGCGTTAACATCCCGCATGCCCCGCTTAGCCCCCACGTGCTTTGTTTTTCCCTATTTTTCCTCTTTTCTTGGCTTTTTGGCTCTTCAGTGACGAAACCGCCGCCCTGCATCAGGGCGGCGGTCCTGTGACATTTTCCTAGAACCCTACAGTAGGGCGGCGGTCCTGTAAATATCACCACCACCCTTTTCTTGCAACAGACTTGGGCTTGCATTAATGTTTTTGGTTCCTTGGTAATAGTGTTTTTCCTTTGTTTATTGTTTTTCCATTTGAATGTGGCTTTTGAGTGTTGGAACTCACGCATAAATCAATGATTGTACCAGCTTTTTTTGCCACCATTGAGCATCTTGCATTTATGTATTTGGTCCCTGGAATAGTGTTTTTGCTTTTGTTTAGGATTGGTTTAGGAGTTCAGGTTTGGTTTTTAGTCTTTGCATGTTGCAGATGGTAAGCCTATAAATAGCATGGCTTGTGCACAGTGCAAATGGCCCCGGATTACTTTGGCCTCTGAGTTTTTGCTCCAAAGTTTGCTTTTGAATTTCTTGTTGCAGTAGATTTAGTTTTCCTTTGCTTAGGATTCTTAGTTTTCCTCGTTGAGTGCTTTGGTTAGTTTTGTATTGTAGCTGGTAAGCCACATATCCAACTTGTGCAAGTGCAAACCATTATTTGGGCCACTCATTCTTGTTTCAAACTCACAATTTTCAGTCAGTTCTATGGTCGTTTTAGTTTGCTTAAGTTTGGTAGCCATAATATCCTGTTGCATGCTTGTTTTGCATTAATGCTATTGGTAAGCCCACAGATCCAACTTGTGTAAACAGTATTATTGTTTTTGGAGTAGAATGGTCTAGGTAGCCATTAAAGTTGCAGGTTTTTCTCTTCATACAGGACTAGTTTCAGGTTCTGGACGCTTTTGTTGCATGATTCGCAGTAGACCCCCGCTAGGAATTACATAGGCCAAGCTATGTACTCTTGTGCTATCCCTCTCCTATCCGCATTCTATTCTGTCTGCATTCATGAAGGCTGTCCATTGATCCAAATATCTATTCCTGTTGATGCAAGCATTTCACGCTTTTTTGGATTCACATGTGAGCACAAAGAACGAAGAGATCATACTGAGGGGACAAGAACACACACACCGTCGGATTCGCCACTGTTCTGCGAAATCCAGGTTCCATCTTTCAAAGTTTTAGTTAGAACTTATCAAATAAAGTAGTTAATCGATTTATTTCAGTTATTTCCATTCTCGATATTGCCAGGGAGGTTGTGGGGATTGATAGTTTCTGAGAAACTATGATTCATTCCTCACTTCTGAGGTAGGATCGAGAATCTTGCAAATAGATTAGTTATTTCGTTATTTAGAATAGATATACAAAATTGCACAGACAAATAGCTACACTCGGCTATTTTGTTTGTTTTACGTTGTTAGTTTAGTTGTCAATTTCTAAATATTTTAAATAGTTACTCTTTAAATTCTTATAAATTGCATCAGAAAATACAAAAAAGAGAAATTATATATGCTAGAAATGTACTTAGAGTTTTTACTTTATTATAGTTTGTTTCATTACTGCTTTTGTATGACAATTACGGGACCTAGGGAGCCCAGGGAATACATTTTCGAGCCAATTGTGCCCCAGCCCAATATCATAGTAGCAATAACTGACATTGACCAAAACCTTAGGATACAAGTCTTCCAAACAACAATAGACTTCCAACAGATCAGGATCTACAGTTGAGAGGGTTAAACATCGAAGACGACCAAGCACATCACAATTTTGGTCAAATCAGCCAAACTACAGATTACCCTAGAAAATATCCGCATGACTGTAGAAGGGTTTTGAAAGAGAACAAATATTCGGGTGTGATCCTTTAGTTCCACAGCCAGACGCTATACCTAGGAGATACCCTCCAGTAGATATAGATACCAGCTTAAGAATTCAAGTTGCGAGAACATGCCTGTAAGGTATTCTGAGAAGATCGCACAACTGTTGGTTTCTAAACATAGAAGCCTGAAAAGCATACGACTATTGGATACTAGGGATAAGAACTTGATCTCCGTATGACCATAACAGGACCGCAACAACCAAGAGTCTACGGTTGTGATCCACAAATCCCACAGCCTAACGAATCCATAAGAGAATTAGACATAGACACTGGCCTACGTAAATTAGTATTTCAGTCTACTCCGATTCCACCTATCATCATTCAACAGTTATCCCTACTAGACACAACAGCTAACGAAGCTAGAGAATTTTGGACTAGGCCAGAGAATCGTCCATAGAGTCGACTATATTTATCATCCGTCATATGACCCTATCAGGAGAAATACACGAAACCATCCCGGGTCATTTTCCACGCATCCCACAACCCATTAGATCGAATCACGCCAGAGCTCGATATTGATTGGAGCCTTCGAGCAGTCATCCTCGCTGATCGATCTATCACACCAGTCCAAGTTAGAAGGGCCTTCTTTGCCTTAGATTCGCAAATACCATTAGTGCGTGTCGAAGACATTAGACTGCCTAACTAGTTTGTCTTGTCTGCATATTCTACCCCCACCGGCTGTCTCGGCACGACCTCGGGAGGTCGGGTACGTGGAAGAGTCACTTGTTGATTCTCACGCTCACCTGTTGCTTTTCCGACGTACAAAATTGGTGAACCCAACGTGAAACAAACGAACTTATTAAAGTCTGGACGTCAGATTTCTACCTAGTCTCTTTCAAATTAAATATCACGACTCTTTCTTCTTTACTACCTCATTAGCTTTCACCATCACCTTCGCTCCTTCCCATTATTCTGCGGGTATTCATATACCCCCCGAAATATGTCGGGATTCGATGCATATGGCAGACCCCTCTTGGGTCTTGAGGCATACTACGCCCAACAGAATAGGTAATCATCACCCTCACTCTCAATATGGGGGTGACAACTATTCAACTAATCAGTTGTCAACACAAACACCAAGGATTAGATATAGTTCCTCGTCCTACCAAACAGAGGGGTTGGGAGCAACAACTCGCTCAAACACAAACAGAGCCTTCAGGCTCAAACAATATGACATTAACTGGAGAATCTACTTCATCTCCTCAGGTACTACTTAGACCACAATATTAGTAGACAATCAAGATCCATACTTGGTTTAGATGATGAGTACAATCAATACTTTATCCTAGGAATGAACAACGCTCTCAACGCATGTACCCACCTGTAGGAACTTTACAAAATACAACCCGAGTTCTCTCCTCAAGAAAATACCTCCTATGCCATCACGTATAGAAAATACTCTCAGAGGAAACTTGGCAAGATAGCAATCAGTTCATGACAGGCTATCACATGCCTATACAACACCAGGATATACAACAAACGCCACCAAGGCACGATATCGTGACTTCACCAAACGAAGTCATTTCAACTCTAATAGAAAAGGTTAGAGGATTAGAACTTGCCCAAGCAAGTCAAAATTCTCAAGATTCATACAAACAGGGAGTTCCAATCCTCCGCACCATCCTAGCCAAGTAGATCTCCTCACAGGAGTAGGCACGTTAGGGTATGACTCCTCAGTATTCACAACAAGTGCCAACTAGACCCACTATCGCTAGCACTGTTCCTCCTAGGTCCAGTACAAAGTAATCCATTCCTGGATAGTACCCCTTCATACTTAAACATGTACTCCAAAATCACCACAAGGGGATATGTACTCATCCCCCGGCATGTTTACTCAAATGCAGGGATTGCCTTATGCCCCTGCCAATGCGCGTACGTTACGCCATATCAACAACCCGTTCCGCCACCACCTCCCTCAACAGGCACCATCAATGGTTGAGATCGTATGCAATAGGGACTTATTCAGAATATTTAAAAGAGCCCTTAGATTTCACCATACGAAGCGTTATGCTTCCAAGGCCTCTTCCCAATTTGCCCCAAATACAAAGGAGAAGGAGATCCGAATGCGCATATCAAAGCTTACGCTACAGCCATTCGAGAACTACTCCCATGGGATGGGGTTGTTGCTAAAATATTCCCCAAAACTCTGGAAGGCATCGCTCCTCGATTGGTATTATAGAATACCTGAAGCTTCCATACATTCATTCAAACAACTCGTGTCGGAGTTCATCAAAGCCTTCGACATGAACAAACTATTAAGGACAGGAATCAGGGAGTTCTTGCACATCAAGCAAGAACATAACGAGTCTATCGCCCATTTCATCCAAAGGTGGCGCACAGTCCTTTATTTCTCGGCAAGCGCTCCAAACATGGATCAGATAGAGCTATGTGATTTATTCCTTCATTCTCTTAGCAGAGAGGTGAAGGAAGAAGTCCAAGAATTTCCCACGCTAAGGACTTATGATGAAGTACTTGAGAGCGCTCTGCGAATTGATCAAGCAGCGAATAGATAGTGGGCCGTAAGACGTATGGAGCAAACGGGAGGTTAATCACCTCCTACTCAAAACACTACAACCATCCTACAAGCGTCAATCAAGGACCCAAAATCCTTAACAAAAATCGTGGGGTAACAACAGATGGAGTAACTGACCAGCCCAAAAGGATAAATGTCATTAATACTCCGTCACAAATAAAACAACCAAAGAAAACAAACAACTTTACCCCCCTGACAATCAATGCAGTGGATTTTTAATCATCCACAGAAACAACAATAAACAACGACGGCGAAAGTCCTACAATGCGGGATTCAAGCCAAAGCTCAACTGGTTATCAAAAATCAAAATCAAAAACCAAAAACAACAGATTCACAAAACTTTGGTCCTAATAGGCAAACGGTTTGATCGGAAGTTTTGGGGCCACAATATGCACCAAACCAACAAAACTAGGAATTACAATCCCTAATTCATAATTGTGGTTTTCCATAAAATTCGGTGGCCATGACACTAGAACGTGTCGTGAATACAATAAATTCATGCAACGCTTGCCATATGAAACAAAAGATAATTTTTCATATGGATATGTTCTTGGCAGATCCTACGTCACCAAGCACCAAATACTTTTACAGGGGCAGTTTCCCCTCAGAATGCACCCTCTCAAGATCTTTAATGATCCGCTCCCCAAATCACAACAATAACAATGGGTTGAAATCCAAGTGGGGACAAACAAAGGGTGTAATTGACAGGAAACAATGATCATGAGGCTTCAACCTTCGCTAAATCCATTAGTTTGCCGCCACAACTAGGGAAGTCAAGCCGCGACCTAAGGTAGTTGGATTAGTAGAGTTAGACTCCCAAATTACCCATTGAAGCAATTACGAGGGACACGAGAGTATTTCTCTCAACCAAGTCCAAGCCATCTACCGGAAATAGATAACATCCAGCAAACCGTAGCAAAACCTATGGGTGCTTACGATCGAATTAATGATCTACAAAAACCTTCTCGCATATTCATTTCTTGATTTACAAAAGGAATCCCCTGCTCACAGGGCTGCTCTTTTAGAAGCGTTAGGTTGGGTCATTTAATTAGTATCACTCCACCACCAGGAAGGCACAAGTAAATCATATTATAGACTTTGATGTTTATCCTCCGGGACAGGCAGTGATAGGGATGTCGAATTCATATTCGAGATAAGTAAAATGCTACGGATGCCGAGAGCGCACGCCGAGGCGATCCAACCCTACACTTGCAGTAAGGGTTAAATAATTATGTTAAAACGGGGCAAGGTGACGATGAGATGCGTTAACATAGTCCCTTCTCTGTTCTAAAAAATTGGGATATGGAGAAGAAACGAACGTTCTACTACACGAAATTACCTGAGGGGCTACGATAGCCTTAATAAAAGCCACATTCGATAGGAACCCTAATACTACCGGTAACATTGGGACCTTAAACAATCTGACTGGAGTTTTATATTATAGATCGGGAAACCAAAGTATAATATGATCCTCGACCGACCATAGGATGACACCGCCATTTGAAGGCAATCCCTTCACTATATTTCAAGAAGTAAGATCCTGCATCGGGGAAAGGTTTATTTGTAGCCCCCCCCCCCCCCCCCAAAGGAATCCAAAGCCGTTTGACGTAACCAGCTGATTTAAAGAAGGACCAGGTGTACACTCAGATTCGAACCCCAACAAAACAACTTAACAAACCCTCTGACACAAGCCAGAGGAAAAAGTTGTACCTACGACGGATCTTGAAACTACCAACAGAGCCCAAAAAATTCCAACCCCTAAAAGGTAAAAACAAGGAAATAGGATCGTTAGGGACTACTGCGAAGGAGCGTTGAGTGAGTTTAGAAAACGATTACACCAATGTTTTCCATTCGAGTCAGTAGAATAGGATTTCCCAGTGTTGGTCCTTCTGCCGAGAAGATCTCTATATGGTAGAAGTAGGTGTGCAAACACAGCGAGACACCGACATATATATCACGGCTAAGTATGGACTCTCCATTCGATGGAGTAAATGCGCTATGGAGCGGGGGCAGGTATAATTCTTAACTCGCCCGAGGAAAAGGTCCTCCCATTCTCTTTTAAGTTGAACTTTGAATGCACAAACAACGGCACTGATACGCAGCCCTCCTCCTTGGCTTACCTTGCCAAAGAATGGTTATGATAAATATCAGATTTTAGGAGACTCGCAATAGTGGCAAATTAAGTTTCAGAGTATATGAAACTAAAGCCGAACACTTACAATTTACAAAAACGCTTGTTGTATTAGATTTCTAAGCAGGCGTTCAACTTCATATCCATTGACAGCAATTCAGTCGAGAGAGAAAAATTCTGCCGATCAGTCAATAGCAACTTCGGCAATTCAGCTTCAATCCAAGCATGAGCTAAGAAGAACTCATTTACAATATCCATTCGACGAACCATGATAAAAAACAATGATAAATCCCTCTTCAAGTGGAAGTGAATCTACCGTCCTAGACCAGGTGGAAATGATGCGGGCTACTTTGGATTACTTATGCCTATGCAGAGGCACTACATCGCTCCTATCACACGCTAGATTTATCTCATGATCCCCATATTCATCTTCCTACTTCGGAAATCCTGAAACGGATCTTCCCTCAACAAAACGAACCTAATTATAAGCGGTGGAAAACGGGGATGATGGATTTACCCCAGCAACGGCCTGAGTTCGAGAGGGGTAACGCCATCTTAATTGAGAGAACAATCGATGTCAATATCGGAACGGAAGATGACCAAGAATCTTGACAACTTTTAGGATCTTCTAACCAGAAGAAGTGGAAATACATACTCAAGGTTCAAAGAAACATCAGAAGGGATTGCTTTAAATAAAAGGATGACAGGGAGTCGCACCCCACCTTGCGTTGCACAACTGTCAATAGATCAGATGCAAAGCCAATTAAATAGAAAAGAAAAGAACCTCAGGAAGAAAAAGGGAGACTGTATAGGCCCTTATGGTAAAAGAGGAGGTAATAAAGTAAAACCCTCAGGTAGTATTCATCAAACAGTTGACTACTCCCAAGGGGTATCAAACATCGTTCCCGTTCTCAGGAAGAATGGAAAGCTACGCATCTACATAGATTTCAGGGACATAACCAAAGCAATGTCCTAAGGATGAATTTTCCCATTGCCATCTATTGAGGTATGGTTGATTACAACAGATGGGTTTGAGCTCTGTATTCAGGGATGGATTCGGGGATACAACAAATCAGAATATCCGAGCAAGATCAAGCGAAAACCACTTTCTAACTCCTTGGGGAACCTATTGCTAAGCTGTTCATGCCTGCGTCTCAAGACACCAGTGCACGTATCAGAGGCCAGACATACATATTTCATTTCTAATTCATAAAATCGTGGAATCTTACGGTGGATGACTTATTGGATAAGGCCCCCAAAAGGGTGTTTATTGTGACACCCTGAAGTACTCCGCATCCATTCTTTCACGTTTAATAGAATTACGGAGTACGCTAAAATCCAGAGATATGCGTATTTGGTTGTTAACAGGAGGCGAAAGCTCTAGGATACATATATCAGTCACGAGGGATCGATGTTTGATCCAAACCAAAATTCGGCTGTCCTCGAAAATGGTCTGCCCTAGAGTGAATCTGGAATCAGATCTTTATTGGAAGTGGGGCAATCCGGAGGGTTTACCGGATCTAAGCTTCGCTTCCATCCAATCAACATTTACTCAAGACTATAGCATTGATTGGGACTGACGAGATTAAGATTGAATGAAGATTTTGAATGAAGTTCAACGTGTCCTGACTATCACCGCACTTACGTAATCCACCTAAGTTAGATCGCCCATTAATTCTATCCTCCGGGCTACGATGTCTAGCTAGCTGTATTGTTGGCCCAAGAGGAAGACGATGACAAGAGAGGAGCGTGCTTTGTGATTTATTTCATTGCCGACATTGCTGGACTATGAAAACGGTATACACAAGCAGAGCACGAATTGTATGCCATGTCTTGACTACTAAATGCCTAAGACATCCATTGCGAACTAAAGGACAAGGGTCATGTTATAATAAAATCGACCACTTACGAACCTTCCTCACACAAGGGGCCCTGTCTAAAAAGGGCAGGAAGGGATCTGATAACCTTAATGGAGAGTTGAAGAGTTCGAATAACTTTTGTAAACCAAAGTAAGTTTTAAAGGGCAAATCAGCGCAGATTGGTTAGCTGATAACCGTTAGACGGAGGCGACTTAGTAGACTTAGACTTTCGATGAATGCGTGTACTATGTCGAAAAACCCGACCTGCTATATCGGAGTGCCTGGAACCGGATATCATAGGTATATTCAGGACCATAGTACCCAGAAGGAGCTACACCTCAACAAAGAAGACGGTTAGCATTATCGTAGCTAAATACGTCATTATAGAGCAGGGTTGCTCTATCGGGAAAGACATTCGATGGAATGCTCTTAAGGTGTATTACACAAAAGAGTCCAAGAGATTCTGCCATGAATCCCATGCCGGGATATGTAAGAGGCCACTTGGTGCCATGCCAGTCGAAAAATAACATCGAATGGGCTATTTCTGGACCACTATAGAACATACGCAATTAGAGTTGTACGCAGGTGTCATAAATGTCAGGAGTTCTCTAATGGATCCACATGCGGCACAAGCTTTGAAACCGATGCTACTCAGTGGCCCTTTTCTACATGGGGCCTGGACCTTGATAGGGAATTTTCCCCTCACCACAGACGGCAACATTTATAATCACGGCCACCTAAAGATTGCACTAAAGGGGTTAGAGGCCATGCCTCTTATGATGTACCTGGTTCTGTAATCGCTAAGTTCATGTTTGAAACCAAACATTAAGGTACGGGATCCCACAAATCATATCTCAGATAATGGAACTTCTTTCAAGAATGAAGAAGTTTGTAGCTATGTGCAACAAATTAAAATCAGCCATCATACGGCTCATTGACTATCCCCAGCCAAGGGCAGGCTTGACAGCAACAACAAAACCCTGAAGCCATTCTCCTTAAAACAATGAAAGAAAACAAGCGGGATTGGCATTTAAAGTTAATACGGCCTTGGGGCCCATCCGAACCAATAAGAACACAAACTGGGAGCAAACTCCTTTCTCGCTAGTATTTGTCGGGCAGACGCAGTTCTCCCACTTGAGTCGAAATAACCAGTCTCTGTATTTCGTACAAGGGATTTCGGGATAGGACGCTCGCTTAAAGAGAAAGGCACGTCTTCTCAATTAGAAAGCCTGGATGAAAGCTAAGGTTAGATGTGAACAAGACATAGATGTCTATGCCGAACCGGAATGTGCCGAAGTATAATAAGAAGTCTATGACGTGATATTACAGAAGGTGACCTAGTCTGAGGTTAGACAGCCGATGACAAGGAAGAACGGTGAGGAAGGAAAAATTCTGGCCAAATGGGTGGGCCCATACCGAGTCATGAAGGATACGGAATGGTGCAACCTCTTATGCACGCCTAGAAGGTGAGGGAGTTATGGCGAAACAGTCAATTTCTCCACCCTCTCAAAAACGTTTTCTACGCGGAAGCAGCTAGCGATTTTGCCTATAGAACTAGTTTACATCACATTTTTCATATATTAGGAATCATTTTGTCACTTTTCTTACACAAATTTGTGGATCAGGAATCTATTCTCAAAGCAAATTTATTTACAAAACTGTGAGTTTGGCATGAGTTCTTAATCATACTTCTCAGTCTTCGATATCATCAATCAAACTCGAATCCTTTTATCTAAAAAAACGGAAGAGAAAGTCCTAACGGCAACTACCAAGAGCGCACGTTCGTTCCGCTTGATTCTTCTTAGGATAGGTGTCTTGCCTATGGTTCTGTTCTAGAAGATTCATGGTTGTAACATCTATCCCATATACACATCTCTTGGAAAATAAGCATATACTGAACATTTTTACTCAACATAAAGTCAAGACGTGATTAACAGGAAAATTTTATTTTACACATTTCCTTGCCCACCAAACTTCGGTGCGGCTTGCGTCTCTTACTAGTGACGTAGGGTTGGGAAAGGATGGAAATGCCCTTACCGGCCTATGCCTGCCCATGGTGAAAGCCATGCTTATTACAGGTAGCACGGGCAAAGTGTAGGGGGGGTCCTCTAAACAAAGTAAATGTTGAAAGGTCATAAACAATCAATTCAAACTTTGAGTCAATACGAATCTGAATCAGATATTCAAAATTCCAAAAAGAGGTAAAAATCCAAAACCCAGATTTGTCTGCTAGTGGCCATCTACGGGCTCTAAGTCTGGATAAAACAGCAAAGCAAGTTGCACCAAAACTATGAGCATTAGGTAGAATTATAGATAAACTTGTAGAGTTTGCATTTAGTTCACCCAAAACTTCGTTGCTTTCATCACATCACTTCATACCATTTCATAAACTTGCGCCCCTTCTTGGATATGTGATGAGCCTCGCATGGCTTCTAGTTGTGGAAGTTAGGCGTGGGGAAAATTAATCTGGTCCTCATACGGGTTAATTTCATCCACTTTGCCAAAACAAAATCATGAGGTATCCAATGCTAAACAAAAGTAAGATTAAAGATCAAATATTCTACAATATCATGGATCAGCATCCTGAAACACAAAAAGAAAGCAAACATTTGCATCATCTGTTTTCCATTGCATACATTCTAGAAATCATATAAAACATTACAAAAAAATCGTGGTATTATAACGAATAAGCTGGAAAAGAAAGGGAAAGCAAAAACAAAACGTGAAAAATTGTGATCCAAAATCAACGATATATATAAATAACAATATTTGGTATACATGCCATCATGAACTAGGCATGGGTCACAAAAACGATCAAAGAGCCTGTAAACACAAAAGATCTATAACACAACTTGTGCATATTTGGGAGCAAAAGTGGCCTATTCAAACCCTACGCGATCCGCTAAAAGGGGCCGCCCCTGCCTAGGACTCCGGATAAGCTGACACTATGTGGATAGAGGGCTCAGGTGTCTCGAGGAAGCGGTCGTGGTCTCGCAGGCGAACGGCTCTCTTAAGGGCTCGGCTGTCCTATAGCCTGACACTCTGTACGGAGAGTCGACACAATCTGGCCACATGCCAACGGGATCTGCGAAGACGTTCGGTGTGTGCCTGCCGGATTTGAGGGTCCCCGGCATCTACAGAGAGCTCACACGGGGTCTATCCATAGGATCCATTAGGAGAATCAGTAATACCCTACGGAAGATCCTGCCACTTGTCAAGGTCTTGCCAAAACAAAGAGGAAAGCTGGAATTAAGAAATTAGGCAAGAGGCTAAAATGTACAAGATACAAATATATGAGAGATAGCAGTTAAAACAAGTCCCTAAATCAAATTAACACTGAAAGGGAAAAAGGATAACTTAACTTACTCGTGTCACCGGGCCTCCAGATGGTCATAAATGCCAGCCCCGCTGCAGATCCGCCAATCGACTGAGGAGCTGCCTCCTGTGTTGGGGCACACTTGACCGCCCCAACGGACTCATCATCTTCCACCATGGCCCCTGGGAGAGTTGCTCCCCAGAAACCAGAGTCTCTCTCTCTGCACTCTGCTCCGCCCTCTCCGCCTGCATGATATCCTTAGTAATCATGCCACTCAGGATCACTCTCGTCCGTCCTGCTCCTCCGACCTCCCTCTGTGGACTCCTCAGAATCGGGTCAATATCTATAGGGTCATCGCTACTATGAGCAGGCCGCGTAATCTGAGTAAAGGTTCCCGAGGCGCACCAGCCTCTCCCTCTGGCCCCTGAACTATCCCCCTGGCTGCAATGGAATGCCAGGGGTAAACCACTGTCCACCACGGCCCTCTCGGCCCCCCCTCTAATCCTCCGAACTGATCTTACCGGTGCTACTGGAGGAGCATACCCACATATGGGGGGCCGAACTGCTGAGGACCTGCAAAGGAGGTACCGTCCACCCGTCCCCATGGTCATAAGCTGTGCCCTTTGGTGGACAAGCGATCAATGTAGAGTCCTCCTCTCCCCAAATGTCGGCCATAGCCGGTACGTATGGCACTCCATATCTGCTGTAGTGAGGGAAGCTATTGGCTGGTGAGGTGCTCTAAGCGCTGACATATCTGACCACCTGGCTGCCCTCACAGGCCCCAGCACATCTGCCACCCTCCACCCTCTGATAGGGAATGAAGCACTCATACACCCAACTCATACTAGAGTAGGGTGACCAAAGACTGTCCCTTGTAATTGGACCAACCCTGTATAGTCGTGATAGTGGTCCCCAAAATTTCGGCCCCCAGGTGTATATCCGGCCATGCCCTCTATCTGTGTATGATGGGGGCCCAACAGTATAACAAAGTGGTCCCCTCCTTGTCCCCAATCAGTCTCGCGGCAAGATCCCCATGATGCCTGTCAATATGGGATGGGCAAAAGAAGGAATGGATCTTGACTCCACTCCTTTTCGGGGCCCCTTTGATATTAGCTACATCCCCCATGGTAGCCTGCCACTGTAGCATCTGTGCTCGGACCAGCTGTCTCCAGTGTGAGCTCCTCCCGATGATCTGGAACCCCCCAGGATACGGTAAACAT
>JAHRHJ020001002.1:0-37430 GCA_019776745.2 Taxus chinensis
TCAACATGCCAAACAGACATGGAGGATTGTTCTAGGAAGGTAATTGCACTTGTTTGATTTCCAATTTTTATTTTTCCAATAATTGATTGAAAACAACTATGCAAAGGTTTGGGCCCGATTTTGTAATGTTTTGAATTATTTCCTTAAGTGTTTCTGTCAATTTGAGTTCCTTGACAATGGAGCATGCTAAATTTTGATTTTTCCAAGTTGATTATTATGTGCAGGCCCGAACTATACATTTTGATTAAATTTATTAGTGAGTTTTAAGAATTTATAATGAGATCAAATTAAAAGAGGCCTTTCTTCCTTTTTCATCATTCAAGTATGGAAATTAATTTCCATTCTAGTCTAAGGCATTTAGTTGTTTATAAACAAATCATTTAAAAGATAAATTGTAAAGTCTAGTTTCCAATTTAATATATTTTAAAAAGAGACAAAGTAATATAATTCCTTCATACCTGTTTCTTCTTCTTCTATTTTCCAAAATAGGAATTCCAAACAAAATTTGATATTTCAAATCCACATGACAATGTAACTGAGGGAAAGTCTTGCAATTCTTTATTGACTTCAATTATACAAATTTACATCTTTCAATGTTTGAATGCAACAAATAGATTTATATTTCTTTCTTTCCAATAAATAGAACAGAGTATAAACATCCTTCATAATTCGAATATATGACTTTCATAATCAATTACAGCATCTTTTCTTCCCAAATGTAATACAATTTCATCCACTTCAAAGTGGGAAAGGTTACAACAAAATATATTTCAAAAGGGGCTGGAAAAACTAACTTCTTCTACTCCAAAATAACAACATGCAAGTTTTTTCCTCTTCTAATTGATCACAACAAAAGTGGGGGAAAGGAAATGCTCTCCACCTAACAAAGACATCCAATGAAAGGAGAATCCATCCTTCATCTTTGGCCCCCAAGCCCTAACAACAATGCAATAGGAAATGGATATCAGCCCATGTAAACAACAGGCTTCCACATCACACAACATTCTTTCAACATACACATTTCAATATAAAACACAATTCAACACAAGACAACAGTTTATAACTGTATTTGAAAAACATCCAAATAGAACTCAGGATTTATAATGCAAGCCAAAGGAGCAAGGCCTATGGAGAAGCTACTTATGCCTCCCAATTGGGATTTGGGGCATCCACCATATAAAAACCACCAAGTAATTCATCACACACATTTCCTTATGCCCCCCATAGAATCCCTCATTATGCCCCCCATAGATTCTTCCTTATGCCCCCCACAAAGTAAGAAATGAAAGCTATTTCTTTTCCATGGTAGATCCCAACCCCAAACTCCCTCCACAAGAATTTCTTATGCGAATGGCATTCCCTTATGCCCTCCCCGCACAAGAATTCCCCATAGCCTTCTCCCACACCATTCCCTAAGGAAGTCTACCCAAACCAAGACAACAATATAGCACACAAAACATGCACCATTCCATACATACACAGCAAAATAAATAATAGAAATAAAAAGAAGAGCTAAGTCCCTACCTTTGCATGGTTAGATTTGCTTCCCAACTGACAAGATTTCCAAGACAAAAATACAGTCCTCAAAAATCAGCAAGCTTTCAACAAGGCAATAACACAGTTCTCCAAAACTAACTTCCTTAAAAAACAAGAGCTCTCAATCAAGAAAATTCATGCCCCCAAGGAAGGATGCAAAATGTTTGAACAACCCAAAAAAAAGTAAGACAGTTTCAAATTATATAGAAGAAGGAAGAGAAGATGATGAGGTGGATCCATGTACGATGCCACATCATACATCCTCACAATCCAACACCAAAAGATAAACTCCAAACTCACAAGGCTCAATAAAGACGTGGGTGAAGATATGACAAATTTACTTACACACTCAAAAAATAGCCCACACCTCAAGGGAATGACCATTAATTAAAAATGTAAGAAGATTACAATTAAAACATGTACACAAAAAGAATAAAAATGCATTATAAAAGTCATAAATCACATCCTTCCAACCATAAGTATGGTTGGTAACATAAATTAAAGAGGCATGGGGACAAGTTTTTAATTGTCCCAAAAGCTTAAAAAAAACAGCCCTCAAGGTCAAATTCAAATTTCCATGGAGGTAGAGTGTTTTCTTACTCTAAAATTTGACCTACACAAACTCTTACACCTACTTAAACATTACTTACATATTTAATTATAAACAGCCAACAACTTCTAATAATCACTTTCTTATGTCCCAGTTTTAATTAATTAAACTTTTAAACATATGATCTCTCACATTAATCCATCCACAATTAATTAGATTAATGAAGAGGGAGTAACATGCATTACAAAATAAAACACATGACAACAATAAATAAACAGGAAACACATAAAAATAAAATACACATAACCCCTTGGTCACATTCAAAGGTGATTCCCCCCCATTGGGAATCTCTAACACAAATAACACATACACACAATAAAATATAGTTGCCATGGTGACCTTGTTGAATTCATCATAGAATTCTACACATAAAGGTATGGCCTTCGATCCCCTGTTGTATTATGTTGCGATCATTGTGAGTAACCTGTACAAAATGTGTATATTTTGCAATAGTTGGAACTTTGTTGTAAAATTATTAACAGACAATATCACTTTTGATATCTCACAATGGTCAACTACACAATGAATCACAGACAATTATAACAAGTCACTTATCTACATCTCTAATTTGCATGATTTTTAATCAATGATTGTGAATATTGTAGACCACATTTGTGTGAATATTCATTATTCCAGATCAAATGCAAATGTTATTTCATAGATCATGTTAAATTCACATTGTCCGTTTCACATTCATAAAAGTTAAGGATGTATTATTTCCATGGGAATACTATCATCATCCACAAGATCAGGTGTTTCTAATTAACCCTCCCCCCTTCAAAACTCAAATCAAAATCCACAACTAGTCCATCTTCACACCTGTCTAAGCAACATACTAAATCAACATATATTTATTTTTATAATGAAATCCATGAGTATCAACATTTATCCATCATTAGGTGTCAAAGGGATTTGGGCACAATCAAGAGTCAACTAAAATCCAATATCATAATCAAGGAAACCTTGGTTAGTGCACAATGTTATGCATCATGCCATATATAACAGTTTTGGCATTAACTGTCTATTAGGATCTGTGTCAGCGCTTTGGGAAGATAGAATCACAGTTAAACCAAATGATAGGTACTTTTGAGAGAAGTATTGTATATGTGGCTGCACTTGCTTCAAAATAAGTTACACCAACCATGGATGACCCATCACCAATCCATGAAATACTCTAGTCTTTATTCAGATCCCCAATTAGGTCTTCTCACCTTTGATCTCAGCTAGAAATCCATCAGTATTAAGGTCAAGCCAAATGGTTTGATAGAAGGTGCCATGCCTCAAGCTGATCAACCTCCCATGGGGATTTGAGTCATTGAAATGAGATGCTGAAGAAATCCTCAATGTGTCAATGACAAATTTTGATGCACTTTTCAGTGGCATCATTAACATCAAACGTTCCAAGGAGGCACTCTATCTTAGTTAACTCATCTCTGATAGAGGCACGCTACAAATTCCAGTTTGGATATATGCATCACTAACCCTTACATGAGAGTAGTTCTTATGCAGGAGCATCGAGTTCATTGTATATACTATTAAGATCAAGGACAAAAAGCTTCAATTACCTCCTGCATGATCGTTGGAGCATACAGTTTGTTTTACATAAGTTATGTGTGCATTGGTGACATTTCCTTTTGTGGTAGACCTTTCATTTTGAGGACAGATCATAGAAGGCTTGCCAACATATCTTAGCTCACTAGCAAAAGTAACCTCAACGATTGTCAATGACAATTGGATGGAGTTCCTTATGTGAGTACGATTCATGGACTTGTAGTTCTATCAAAGGAAAGATCAAAATGTTCAGCAGATTACACTCAATAGAATCGATGCCCATGTGATGCTTAGGCTTCATGCTGACACTTGCAGTCGAGAAGCTGATAGGTCAGGATTCTTGAACACTATTATCCAGAGATAACAGGTCTTTATGAGGGAGCTACACAGATGTTGGATTCAAGGGTTCATTACAGAGGGAAGATATTCAAGATGTATCCTTAGAGACAATCATGGTTTGCTTTGGTTCCACAGGCACATCTACGTGTCCTAAGACAGGTGATTTGTGTAGTCCTTCATCCTCTACTGAGGCTCTTTTCTTGAGCCACATATGCTGCACACATCCAGGAGTGAAGAAGATGCATGATGATCCTGAGCAGAGTTATAGTATTGGCCAGATCTTCTACGGGACATAGCCATATTTTGCCCTGCACATTGCCTTGAGTGTCAAGAGGTTTAAGGACATAATAATTCTCATCCCACAGGACTCCCATACCCTCATGATATTCCCGAGTGCGAAATGGGATGTGATCTCCATGGATTCTTCAAAGCACATACTTCCGATGTCCTTTTATCATCATGATGCCATTATGGTAGAAACGACATGGATAAGTTGACCAAGGTTGCCGTCAATTCTTACCAACCAAGGTCACCTATAATGCACAGGCCATCGCCAAAGTAGTTTATGGAGGACATAGTGTTAGATTTCAAATGGGATTCCTGGAAGATTTCGTATCATAAATGATAGAGATACCATCTATTACATGAGCAGTTTTCTAGACTTCTTTTCAGACCCTCTGGGTACTTAGATTAATTTCAGCTCTTTCATATCATCTAGAAATTAGATGGACAAATAGAGAGATTTAATCAAGTGCTGGAGGACATTTATGAGGATGTATGTGATGGACCAGTAGAAGAAATGGGAAGATTATTTACATTTAGTTGAGTTTTCCTACAACAACAACTATGTAATAGTTCCATTGGTATGGATCCTTACCAGGCTTTGTATGGTATGACCTTTCAGAGGACACCCTTTGAGTTGGGATAGACTAGATGATCAGGATTATTATGGGGATATCAACTTATCTTTCAGGATTTAGAGCAGTTAGGTTGTTCTAAGTAACGGACAGCATCTTGAACAGGCTAGAGCATTCCAGAAGTTTGTATTCGGACACCAAGAGGATTGATACATTGCACTTCTTTGTGGGTGAAAAAGTCTTCTTGAGAGTTCCACCCACATAAGAGTTCCAATCTATTATGGAAAGGGTTCTAAGCTATCACCTAGCCTTTTATCAGGGCCTTTTTAATTTTAGAGGTCAGAACATATCCAGTTTCTTATCCCTCCTAGCTTTGCCACCACACCTTACACAGGCCCACGATGTATTTCATTTTTATGTACTTCATAGATATGTACCAGATGTTTCTCATGTTTTGGATTGGTCAACATTACAGGTAGCAGGAGCAAGAGGACACATGGAGACTGGATCCTGTATGCATACTAGAGCATCAGAGGTTCAAGCCCTTCGGGGTCCCACAACTTGGACCAGGTTAGAGTCTCAATGACGACCGATATTTTTGAGACAACGAGACTACCTGGGAGGATGTGAACACCAATGAGGGCTAGATATCCCTATCTCTTTCAGTGACTTCTAGAAGGAAGTCTACTTTCTAGTAGAGGGGGATGTAGTGCCCACATTTTTATAGCTCTACTTATCTGTTGAATTACTTTACTACATAGTCATGTTTTGACTAGGGACTTTGGATATGTTTGGACATTTGCTATGTTAGAGATTTGATCTCATGACATGTATGGTGATTTTGGAGTGCATAGCGCCAATTAGACTAGATTAGTAGGTTGATAGCAATTTATTATGATGTTGATGACATTAACAAATTTTAAATGATACATGTGAGATAATTAGTTTGGTCACATACATTGATTTCTGTGGATACGTAATTCGTTTTGCAATGATATAGGATTCTATGACATGGTTAATATGTAACTCAAGCTATCATGTATGTTGTAACTTATACCTGAATTGACGACGAATTGTGTGACTATGTGTGTCATTCCATATGCGTTGACTTTTAATAGGTATGATATCATTAGGATTTACAGATTTGATCTATTTACTGAGTGAGTAGATGATGTTTATTTGTATTGGAGACAGATGCGGTTAATGTGTGCAATGAGTGTGCAGGTGACAGGTTATAGGAGAACGTGGGATTCAGGGCAGCTACAAAATTTTGCACAAGCAGCCCACGGGCTAAGTCCTAGCCATGCTCTATTGTTTGAGGCCTTAGTAGTAGGTGTATTATTTTGGGCACCATGAGTGACCCTCAATTGTAATGTATGTATGTACTTGTAATTAATTAATTTTGGTTAGGGTGTTGATTTTGTATTGTAAACTTGTTTTGGGAGTTAATGAACTCACTTTTCATTTAAATGGTTTTTGGGTAATTTGTGTTTAATGTGTGTCACTTAGTAACAAGGGTTTAGGGTCACATGTGAACCCTTGGGTGGTCCCCACACCCTCTACCCCTTGTGCCCAAAAATGCAAAACCCGAAATTGGGCTATTTTGGGCATTTTTAGGGACCCACTTTATAGTTTGGGAGTTCCCTTAACATAAAAATGAGCCCTTGGACCCTACCTAATAGGTAGGGGGGGCTTATTTCCAAGGCTTGAGGGAGTTTTCCCTCCCTTTTTACCTCTCCTTTGGTCACATCCATGTAAGATGTGGATGGGGAAGTGTGTTTTGTTAAAAGTTGCTCACAAATTTTGTTTTGCTTACATTTAGAGTAATTTGGGAGAAGAGGGCTAAAAGATCATTTTTACTCTTTCTCTCATTTTGTATTTGGCATCTTTGACCTTGAAGGAGGAGAGGGGTGACACATGTCACCCCCTCATTTGTGAGGCTACTTTTTTCTTCCTCTTCAAATTCCCCCTCATGGGAATGGAAAGGGAACTTTTTTTTTTGGTTGGCATTTTTCATTTTGGAGCTTTGGCTTTGCTTGAGAAATTTGGGAGCTTGAGGATTGCTTGAGTCAAGAAGTGGAAAAATTGAAGTTACAAAATCTTGTTTTGGAGAGCTTCTTAGAGGTAGGCTCTTAAGCTCTTTTCCTTGTTGTGCTTGTATTGTTAGCTAAATGCTTAGCTTGTCAGATTCATTTAGTTGTGAATTTATGTTGTAAAGCTTGTTGAGGAATGTAGCCTTTGTTATTTATTGTTACTTGTTTTTTTTACCTCCATCCATCATATGGCTTGATGGAGTTTTGGAGTTATGTGGGGGGAAGAGAGAGGGATTTCCCTCTCAAACCTCATGGCTTGATGGTCAAGCCATGTAGGTTATTTTTACTCCCCTCATATGGTTTGAGGTGGGTAAAGGGTTCATTTGGTTTGAACCTCCTTCCCCATTCTTGGAGAGGAAAACCCAAGGGGTTTGAAAATCCTCCCAAGAAGGATTTCATGGTGAATAGGGATGGAGTAATAAGGAGGATCTTGAATGACTTCGTGAGAAATAAGGAGGAGCATGGAAATCTTGTATTTGGTGAATTCTTATTGATTAGACAACCTTATGTCACTTTTGGGAGATCTATATTTCTTACTCTTCCCCATTTGTTTTGAGAGGTGAACTTGGTTTCTCCTCTTGTTCATAGTGTTGTCTCAATGTTGTGTTTGTCTTCAGTCATGGTTTGGTCTTGTTTTGCTATGAATGTATTGTTGTGTTTGTCTCCCTAAAGATCTTGTGCAAAGTTGTGGAAGCTAGTTTCTCTCTCCCATGGGCTTGGGGGAGGCTAGCATGTCATTCCAACCTTGGAAAGGCATGTAATGATGCCTATTGGTTGGGTGGAAAAATAAGCTTCATGTCTCCTTGTATTGATCATTCTTAGAAGAACATTTCAAGTTGGAGATCAAAGTTGATAGTTTCCTAGTCATTCTTGAAGTTCTCATGTGTATCTTTATGAACATGACTATGTGAAGCCTTCCTTTTCATTGTAAAAAACCTACTTTTTATGTGATGTTACTTGGTGGAAAGCTTAAGCTATATTGCTTGAGACTCCTTTCTCATTCAATATTATGAAAGGTTTCTTGTAATCTTGGAAAGAGATTTGATAGTTGAACAACGTATGTAATTGAGGCATGATTGTGAAATATGTACAGTATGTGAACCTTATTGAGATATGGTGCAAAAGTAAGCTTGTGAAATAGATATTGAAAATATCTTTCTTTAAAGATATATTTAGTAGCAAGCTCCATTTTGGACATCCCCTGAACATGCTTGTTTGTTGGAAACATTGTATTTGACAAAAATAAATAAATAAACAAATGTGAAGTTGTATAGCATTTGAAAGAAAACTAGTTTTTATCCCTTGTTGGAATTTCTCTCTTGTAGAAATCTGCAATAGTTATCTAGTTATGAATTACATGTTAAATCTGAAATATTTAGTGTGCTTACTTTTAAAATGGGAAAAAAATTGATGGCACTACAGGTTGACCAGTTACACCATCAGTCGTGACTCCACGATTATTGTTAAGGATCTTTGGTCCTTGATTGTTGTTTGAATTGTTGGATTAAGAAGAAGTGCTTTGAGTAGGGGTAATTAACTTCCCATTTTTTCCATAGGTCTTACGACCACTGTCGATGGTTGCTTGGTCGATCTGAAGAGTACCCTATAGCACCTCTTCCTAGTTCCTTAATGGGAAATTTTGAACCTCTTCCTTCATCTCCCTGTTAAATTAGGATACCCTACATAATCTAATGTCTCAATCCACTTGTGGTGACCAAGGATAAGTATATATACCTGAATCGACTTGCATCAATTTTGGTGTGTATACTCACCCCAGATCAACATAAGTTGACTACCACACTAGACTAGATGTCTATCCCTACTTAAAGTGAGACTGTGAACTGAAAATCCTCTTATGACAGTTAAGTTACTAGATCTGAATGGAATGATGAGGCTTAGTGGTTATTTCACAGTATCCACCTAATGAATTTTGTCATTAGGTGGGTATTGTGTAATAACATCCATTCTGCATCAGTCCACCCAGTCCCCTTAACAAAACTGACATACTTAATGAATTCTCAGGATTAAATTAATTTTCTAATTTTTAATTAGCTTAATAAGTTAAGTACTGCACGTAGGGATCACCTATTTTTAGGAACAACCCTTTAAGAAAGGATTAATAATCGCTAACCAATTTAAGACATGTAGATTTTGTCTACATTTATTTTTTTATGAATACATTCCTGACTTCTCATCAGTAGTTTAGACTTTATATTTAAACTAAATTAGGTAAGATTCATCCTTACATTTCCTTAGTTTTTTAAATCATCAATTATATAAGCATGTTACTATTTAAATAAGTTAGGATCATGCATCTTATCTTTCAACTTAACCTATTAAGTCTTTTCATTAAGGTGTTTTAGGGTTCTTAAGTATTAGATCATTCATTCAATCCACTAATGGACATAATTGATCAACATAAGAAAGCTCCATTCCTTATTACCTTATCCACTACTCCAAGTAGTGTAGTATAATTTTGTCCATTTTAAGAACAACTATTTTAAATAAAAACTTACAATTTCAATGGGAGGTACTAATGAGGTAACCATATTAACATTATTGATTTCCAGTTAATTTGATTTTTATTTCCATCTATGACTAAGGATTCACATATTAGAAATATATCCAAGTATAATTCATTACCGTCTTGAACATTGTTGACTTATACTTACTATATTATTCATGAAATTCCCAAATCCTTAGTCAAATTATTAAGTCAAAATTTTTCAAGATCTAAATTTCTAATCAAATTACAATAATCATATTGAGTAGATAGATTAATCATCAAATTCCGATCATATTGCAGATTGATCAAACAAGGAATATTTCTCTTTATTCAAAATTAATAACATATCATAAGTTTTATAGTCAGTAAGGATAACCTTTCAAAACAATTAAAATCACTATGGCCTTATGCCCTTTATGTTTTTTCAAACATTTCATACTTTCAAGAGTCTTTTATCACAAATGATACATCAGTATGAAATGAACTTAATGAATATAATAAGTGTAGTTTTTTTATAAGTATTTCACCTTTCACTTTTCACGAAATCCATCTACACATTTGTCAGCGTGTGTCAGTTCATGAGAACTGAGCATGATAAGAACAAACACATTATAACAACATGCTAAAATCTATCAATTTCATGAAAATAACCCTACTATTCCATGAAATTTTTCTAAGTTCCTTTTCCCAAAAATTCATGTCAAAAATTCCATAATGCCAAGTTAAGAAAAATAAGTTACGTATACCCCTTTTATGTAGCATTTTCCTTAACTGAAAAAACTTAGTCTTTTAAAGAAAAACCCTGATCCAACATTCAATTGGATGGTCAAATGGATTGGAATCACAATCAAATAATCATAAATATTACATGATTTGGAAGAAAATTATACCCAATAACTTAATTAACATCATCTAATAATTAACTTATTACTACCAAGAAAAAATATTGAGTGTAATTCACGAAGAAAAATAAGAATTTACCATTCAACTCATTTTTTGACAATATTAAGGAAATATATTTTAAATCCAATGAAAAGTATAATAATACCTAGACTATTCATTTAACCAACTTTACCTTAAATTAATTTTTCATACATCCAAGGAAATGATTTAACAATAAACAATTTAAAATTGTCATTTTGTGACCCCTTTTTGATAGCTATCATCATGTTTCATTACATAGGTTAATGATCCTATACATTCAATAAAATAAGTCATATAAAACATAATCAATAAGTTATTATCTACGAGAATCAATTGATAGCAAACAAAAGACATTCAACTATACCAGACTTTTATCCAAATAAATTTGGAGAAAAAACATTGATCAAAGGAGTATTCTATTAATTGCAGACCATTTATATTATAGCTCAATTTCTGTAGGAGGTAATCAGAAGTTTCTACATTCAACCACATACAAATAAACAATTTTAAATATAGCATCATGATTTACGAACACTGTCAAAATAGTATCGACCTAGTTGTCATCATAAACTCAACAATAACTAAGAACACCAAACACAACTAGTTTTCTATTCCATAGTCAAGTATCTCAGGAAAAATGGTGAATGTAAAAGTTCAAAAGGAAACAAACAAAATAAAACAAGAATCTCATTTCATAATAGTCCATATACATGTCAACTTTGAAGCCAAATAAACACAATCTAGAATAGGGAATCATCGTTAGGACTAAAAGTTTTTCCTATCAACCACTCTGAGTAAACAGAACTATGAGTGGTTCAAAACGAATTTGTTATACCTTAAGTTTAGACTAGGGTAACAAAACATATATGGTCATGAAAACCAAAAAATAAACCTACAAAAAAATGGCTAAATAACGTAACAAACACAAATTTGCTTATTAAATAGCCTTAACTTGACTGGCTTGACTTGAAATCTTCATCCTTAAAAATCTCGAAGGATTTCCACAGTCCTAGACTAAACCAATATCCAACCTTAATATCGTATTATTATAGAGTTGTTTAAAAATGAATTTCAAACTTAAACACAAAGGAGGTAACAAAGAACCTTAAAACATGCAGTCATAATAACGATATACACCATATCACATAAAAAACCCATTCATATATAAAAACCTTGTAACGGAGTCCTAAAAATCAACTCATGAATATTCGCAAAGATTTAATAATTGCAAGAATAAAAACATAATGTTTTCTCATAACCCAAAACTAGTTTCTAAGAAGATATAATAATAACCAGTAAGATACAAACAACCCAAATTTTCAACCAAGAGATTAACTCATAAATAATAACAGAGATTGAGAATAGTTATTTTCACGATATTGATAAATATTACAAAATATATTAATGGGTTAAAGCCTATCATTCCTGGTAGTTCTCTCTAACTCTTTCTCCTAAGATTATTGTTTCTTCTGTGGAGTTCCAGAGTAAGATTTCCACCAAAAAATCCAACTAGAATCTGTAAAAAAATCCACATTTTCCTTCTCATATACTTTTATAGCTTTCTCAATAAATTTTGCCATTATTTCCACCATGCAATGAAAATATTAAATTTATAACAGAATTGAACTAATAGTTTGAATAATGGAAAAATTAAATGCAAATCCATTGTACTAAAAAAATCAAAATGAAGAAAAAAATTGAGTAACTTTCTTTTCTCCCAAACCATCTTGGTTAATTCCAAGGTGGTTTCCACTCATTATTCGAAGCTAATTAATGCTAGGATGGTTTGACAGTTACTTATCGGTTCCACCAACCTCCAGCTAAACTTATCAATAACTTAACGAAAGATAGACTTACAATTCTTTCTAATTAACCATTTGGAGTTAGCATCTACCAAGTTTATCTTGGCTTCCTCTAATATTAGCACAGGTTGTGCATTCTATGTAATTTAATTCCCACATTAATGTTTGGGTTGGCACCCAACATTTAGGTTCAAACCCTTAGGGTTTTAATAAACATAGGTTTTAGTCTAGGTTAGGTTTAATTCCTAATTAGGTTTAGGTCTATGGTCCCCTTTAAACATTATATACCTTAGCTTAGGATACAATGCCCTAACAAGTCAAGTTCATACAAAAACAAATACCACTTTTATATGGTTCCAATTAGCTCCATACCACATGTATCAACTTAAATATTTAAAGAGAATATTTCCAACATGCGATCACCTCACAAAGTGATCTATTCTTATGAAAGAGTGCATTATAGGACATTTCCAGGTGCTCTAGTGGCATATTTTCACTCATTCCTGGTAGAGATGTCATGTTCAAAATAAGTCAAAGTCATATAGACTAAATAGAAATGATAGTACCATTTATCGATCAAAGGCATGCCTTGGATCATTGAAATTGATCCATGGTATGATTATTTATTTAATAATAGAGAATAAATTTATGGTTCACATTAAATATTGATCTTAATTATTTTTACCAGCATAGTCCTTAGGATTGAATTTATTTCCTTTACCTGTATACATAGAATTTTATTCAAATCTCAACATAAAGAGTATATGAAATAATTCAATATCAATTCTTAATTACCACAATATGATTGTATCCATTTCAGAAGATAAAACATATCATATACAACAAACATGATCAATCAATTTTAAAGAGTACACCATCTCAGAACAAGAATCACCTATCAATGTTTATAACTTTTGTTACAAAAGAAAACAATGATATCAACTCTAGAAGAGGCATTACATACCTCCCCTCTAAAAAGCAACATTTTCCCGATGATTAACTTAATCCATATTACTATTTAAGGAAATAATCATATCCATAATTCTTTTTCCACCAAAATTTTTAAATAGAAAACAAATTTGTAGGAATTCAAGTTTTTGAAAACTTATTACAACATCAAATTTTCTATTTTAGTTCTTACAAAATAAGTAATTGCCCAAAAATGGAAAAACACTAAGGATATTTTTCATAAATAAAATTCAAATATCACACAAATTAGAATTAATTCTGTTGTAAAAGATGAGGAAAAATAGTTGTTATTTCCTCAAGATTTTCCCAAGTTGCACTATCTTCATTAAATTGGTCCAACTAAACCTTACATTGGCTTATTTCACAATTACCCAAGTGTAACTTCCGTGTTTCTATCACCCTAATGGGTTCAACCATGATTATTCATAGGTTTTGGACCTGTAAGGAATTCCAATTTAACATATGTGATAAATCTGAAATGTATTTCTTAAGTAAAGAAATATGAAAAACATCATGCATTTGTGCTAATGTGGGACATAATACTAAGCGATAAGCTACTGGGCTAATCACTTGTATAATTTCAAAAGGTCCCAAAAAACAAGGTGATAATTTATCTTCTTTGCCAAAAGTAATCGATCTCTTTTTTAGGTTTGAATTGTAAAAAGACTTTTTCACGAAGTTCAAATTTTTTATCTACCCTTTTCAGGTATCCATAACTTTCTTTTCTAATCAACAACTTCCTGCAAGCATTCACGGATTAATTTCACTTGTTGTTCTATTTTAGTAATCGTTTCAGTTCCAATTAGCTCACTATCTTCAATACTATTCCAACTAACAGGATTTCTACACTTTCTTCCATAAAGTTCTTTGAAAGGTATCATCTTAAGAGAGGATTGATAAGTATTATTGTATGCAAATTAAACCAAAGCAAGGTATTCTTCTCATTTGTATTGCTGGTCCATACAGTACATTCAGAAAATATCTTCCATTACCTGATTCACTCTTTCCTTTTTCCCTTCCATGTCTAGATGATATGCGGAACTAAAATTTGGTTTCATTCCTAAGGATGTATTTAGTTTTTTCTGAAAACATGAATTCATCCTTGGGTCTTTATCAGAAATGATTAATTCAGGAACACCATGCAATCTAATAAATTCATGCACAAATTTTTTTCTAGAACTGGTGAATCATCTTTAAGATTACTAGAAATAACATGTGCTACCTTAGTTAATTTATCAACCACACAAATAGAATAAATTCATGTTTATTCTTAAATATAGGCAACCCCTAAAAAAAATTCATACTTATTACATGCCATTTATATTGTGGTATACTATGTGGATATAGTAAACCAACTGGATGCAAATGTTTAGATTTAACCCGCTGACATTCCAAACAATGAGAAACAAAATCAATTAATGTCCTTTTTCATACCTTTCAAGAAATATTGTTGTTTTACATCAGTAAGTATTTTTGTTACTTCGAGATGTTCTGAGTAAGGTGAGTTGTGATATTCTATCATACTTGAATTTCATGAACTATGGCAACAAGCTCCAAGTCATGGGGAGCATAATTCAACTCGTGTAACTTCAGTTTTCTGCTTTCATAAGCTATAATATGATTATTTTGTAGCAATATACTTCCTAATCCTTATTTGGAAGTGTCTATAACTATTCTAAATATTATGTTGGGATCTAGAACAGTCAAAATATGAGCTAAAGTTAGAAATTCTTTTAGATTTTTAAATACTACTTCGCATTTATTACTCCATTCAAATTTCTTGTCTTTCTTTTGTAACGAATTAGTTGGGGAAACAACTTTTGAAAAATCCTTAAAAAAAAAATTTGTAGTATCCTACAAGCCCAATGAAAATGACAGTTAGAAGTTCTTTTAGATTTTTAAATACTACTTCACATTTATCACTCCATTCAAATTTCTTGTCTTTCTTTTGTAACAAATTAATTGGGGCAGCAACTTTTGAAAAATCCTTAACAAATTTTCTGTAGTACCCTACAAATTTTATGGAAATCTCTCGAAGCCCTCTTTACACTAGAATCATTAATTTTAGATTTTGATAAAGTTTAAGGGGTCAATTTTAAGAAAACGGACTGCAGGCTTTTTAAAAGCAAACTAGTAAATTTTAACTTATAAATTTTGTTCAATTCTATTATTATTTCTCCTTTGACATGTCAAATGAACATGGAGGCTTATTCTAAGAATAATTTTAGGATGTATTGTAAGGTAACTTTTCTTGATTGATTTCCAATTTGAATGTTTGAAGGATGTTTCCTTAAGTGTTTTAGTCCAATTGAGTTCATTTATATCATAACATGTTAGATTTTAAAGTTTTAGTGTTATTTATTGTTTGCAGGTTCAAACATTGCATTTTAGAGGAAGTATTTGCTAGTTTAAAATTCAAAACAGAGGTCAATTTCTAAAGGATATATTTATCATTTTTCATCTTACAAATATGGAAATTCATTTCTATTATAGTCTAATACATTTAGTTTATTTAAACAAACCATTTAATAGCTAAAATGTAAATTCTTATTTCCAATTTTAACATATTTCAAAAGAACAAAGTTACATATATTTCCTTCATACGTATTCTTCATTTCAATTTTCCAAACAAATATTTCAAATCACAATTTGATGATCGATTTCAATACAAAAATGTAAATTGATAAAGGTAGTGCAATCTTTTATTGATTTCAAATATACAACTTTACGTCTTTCAATTTCTTGAATGCAAATAACAGATTTCACTTTATTTCTTTCAAATGAATAGAACAAAGTATATATATCCTTCACATTCCAAATTTACAACCTTCATAGCTCAATACAAAGTATCTTTCCATTAAAAATAATATATAGATCATCCACTTCAAACTGGGAAGGGTTACAATGAGATTTCATTTCACATGGAACTGTTAAACTGTCTTTCTCCTCTACTCCAGAACAACAACATATATTTCTCTTTTTGGATCACAAAAAAGGTAGGGGAAAGGCAACGCTCTCCACCTAACCAATACATCCAATGAAATGGAGAAATCATCCTTCTTCATTGGCCCCCAAGCCCTAACCACAATGCAATATAAGGTGTGATTCAACTCATGGCAACAAAGGATTCCAGAAACACACATGTAACATTTTCACATTAAAAAATACAATTCAAAATAGAATGTACTTTACAACTAAATTTAAAACATACAATCAATACTAAGGCTTCATCAAGAAAGCCAAAGGAGTAAGGAACTATGGGGGAAGCTATGTATTCCTCCCAATGGGAATTGGGTATCCACCTAAACAAACTGCCAATATAAATCATCTCGCATATCCTTACGCCTCCCACAATCACTCCTTATGCCCCCCACAAAGTAAGAAATTCAATGCCATTTCTTTTCCAAGGTAGAAACCCAATCCCAACTCCCTCCACAAGAATTCGGATGCCACTATCATTCCCTTATGCCCCCCATAAGGATTCCCCATATCCTTCTCCTACACTATTCCTAGGAAGTCTACCCAAACAACCCACAAACACGCTAAAACATTCACACAATAACATGTACATTCATAAATAAAAGGATTATTTCAAGATCCAAGATCTTACCTCTCCATGATGGAGTTGTCTAAGTTCCAAAACAACAAGCTTTCCAATGCCAAAATACAATCCAAAATCAACAACCGAAAAACATGCAAGGGTATCTAATCTCCTTCCAAAAGCAAGAGATCCACACAACAAAATTTTCCTAAGAGGAAGTATGTAAAATGTTCAACAACCCAAAACAAAGAAAGGAGTTCTAAATTTATAAAAGAGGGAAGAGAAGAGGATGAGGTAGATCCATGTAGGATGCCACATCTCACATCCTCAACTCCAACAAAAAAATTCAAATTCATTCTCCGAAGCACAATAAAGAGGTGGGTGAATAATATGACTATAAACTTACACACTCCAGAAAGCCCACACCCCATAAGGACAGAATTTATTAAAATGTAAGAGGAGTGTAATTAAAACTTACAATTATTCTTATCAAAATGCATAAATAAGGTCTAAATTCAAACCTTAAACCATAGGCATGGTTGGTAAATAAAATTAAGAGGTATGGGACAAGTTTTACTTATCCCACAAGCCTCCAAAATTATCCTCTAAGAACAAATTCGAATTTCCAAGAAGGTGGAGTGTTTCACACTCAGAAGTAAACTTACACATCACTTACAACATTTAATACAAAAGCCAACCACTTCACTAATTACTTTCTTATGACATATTGATTTGTTTACTTTAACAACATGATTACTCACAACATTAACACAACATTTAATAACTAATGAAAAAGGTTAAAAGCACCACAAAATAAACACATGTAAACATTAATAAAAGAAACCACATTAATAAATACATAAATCTTCATGGTCACATTCAAAGGGAACCCCCATGGGAATCCCTAACAAAAAATAACACACGCATAGAAAACATGTTGCCATGGTGACCTTGTTAAATTCATCTAGAATTCCAATGTTGTTGGTCTCCAATCCCCCGATGTTTGTTGTGATAGTTTAACCTGCAAAACACAAATACCTCCTTCAGCCTCATGGCCATATCAGAACATCCAACATGATATAAATATAATCACAAAATTATCTATACATATGAATCACAACAACATCAAGGTAATCAACAATATCACTTACAATTTATATCAAAAACTATATCATCATCATATAATGTCCATTTTCTAGGTCTACTCACAATGTCTAAAAATCACATATCTGAACAACATTCATAATATATCCATGTCAAATAGTATATAATCATCCACATATGAAGTGTCTATAATAATCATCATGCATCATAACTAAATCAAGATCAACAATAATCCATGGTCCAACATCAAACATCATACTAAATCAAAACCATAATAATGTCCATAATCTAATCAACAATATCAAGATCAGTATCAAAAGGTGTCAAATTCCCCTTAGACTCAAATTCCTCCTGGAAGTCACTGGAGCAAATGTGGAAAATGAACTCGTAATAAGGTAACATCCTCCCATGTAGCTGTAGTCTCATCATATCTATCCCACTACACCCGAACATGATCAACTTCTCTGCCTTAAAGGCCTAGGGTCATGTGATCTAGGATATGAATGGGCTCCACCATCAACTACCCCTGATCCTACACATATAATGATGTCTAATATAGCACATGAGAAGGATCTAATATATCTCTTAAGAATTGAAACATGAAATACATCATGTATGCCAAACAAGCTAGGAGGCAACACTAGACGGTAGGCCAAAGGGCCGATATGCTCCAAGATCTCAAAAGGACCCACGAATCTAGGAGCTAACTTAGAACCTTTTCCATAACGAATAGGGCTCTTATGTGGCCTGACACAAAGGAACACCTTTATGCCCACATAAAAACTATAGTCGGTCCTATTATGATTTGCATACTTCTTCTATCTGTCATGTGCCTCTTGTAGTCTCTGTCTGATCAATACCACCTATCGCTCCATGTCCTGCAACAAATATGGTCCAAGAGAAACCCTGTCCTCTATCCTGTCACAGCTAATAGGTGTCATGCACTCTCTACCATACAAAGCCTGAAAAGGAGCCATGCCTATTAAACTCTGAAAAACTATTATTATAGGAAAAATCCACCATGTACAGGTACTCCTCCCATCTAGACTACTGATCCATCACATACATCTTGAGAATTTCCTCTAAAATTAATGATTCAAGTGTAAAAAGGGCATTGAGATCTTTCCAGAAAGTCCTTGTTTTCCCAAAACTGAGCTCTCTATCAAAAGTTATGGCCCTTTGAAGTTTTCCTTCCTTGCCGGAAAATTTTGGAAAAAATTTCATTGGTGGGCCTACGGCCAAAATTTTTCCCTTATAACACTTAGGAAAAATTTTGAGAAAATTTTCAAAATTCTCTTCGCCACCCCTCTGGCCCACAACCAATCAGAGGCTACCACGTGGCACCATGAGGTGACAGCGGAGGGGCGGATCTTTTTTTTAACTTAGCACCTTCAGAAAATTTTGGAATTTTTTTCTAATTTTCCTTCACTTCCCCACCGACCCACAGCCAATGAATGGCTGACATGTGGCATCACCAGGTGACGGTGGAGGAGCGTAGTTAATTTTGACCTTGAAACTTTAAAAATATTTTTGGTGAAAATACTAAAGTTTTCCCGCCACCTCGCTGCCCGCAAACAATTGTATACTCGTGGCGGAACCTGGGAGTAGTGGAGGTGTGCATGGATTTCAACCCCTTGACTTTTTAAACCTGAGAGTCTTAAATTTGAATGTGTCCCCACAAGTCCATTTTCCCCGCGCCAATCAAAGCTTAACACATGTCCTCTTCAAGCCCACAAGTGCATGAAGGAAAATCATGATTTTTCCCTGAAAAGGGAAAAAAAGCCAAAAATGTTGCCCAATTTTCAAACCTGTGCAAGGGAAAATTTTCACCCCTGTGCCTGCAGGCCCACTCTTGGGGAAAATTTTCACCCCAAGGCCCATCGGCCCATAACTTGAAAAATATGAGGAGTTAGGAGGACTTCTTTATATCAATAAAAAGGTGAGGAAATTTCCTATCTAATGGGACTGATTTAGGGAAATATTGAATGTGTTAAGTGTGAGAAAGATCAAGTTAAAACTTTAAGCCTATTAGAGAGTGGGTTTGGTGAGGAATTTTCCCTTTGAGCCTAATTGAAACTTCTAACCCTAAATTTTTGACCTTATGACCTCTAATAATTATTAATAGAAGAAAATTATATTCTAGTGGATTATAACTATTATGGAACTTGTTAATGACAATTGTTTCATTGTAACCTAGTTGTAGACTCTTTAAACAAAAAAAAAATATTCCATAATTTTCCCTAACTAACCCTAGGTTGTTTATTGGATCTCAAGTGGGTTGTTTTAGCGGGTGTTACATCTTTATTTTGTAACAAAGTAATTGGGGCAGAAAATTTTGAAAATTCCTTAATGATTTTTTTGTAGTATCCAACAAGCCCCATGAAGCTTTTGACTTCATGAATGTTCTTAGGTGTTGGTCATTCAATTATGGCTGCAATTTTAGATGGATTGACTGAAATCTCATATTTTCTTATAACATGCCCTAAGTAATGTACTTCATATTTGTAAAAGGAACATTTTGACAAATTTTCAAACAATTTTTCCTTTCTTAATATATCAATTACAATCCTTAAATGCTCATTGTGCTCCACAATGCTCTTAAAATAAATAAGAATATTGTTTAAGAATACAAGCAAAAAAATGTACAAGTATTCTTGAAAAATATTGTTCGTTAAATTCATGAAGTCTATAGGTGCATTTGTTAATCCAAAAGGTATAACAATGAATTTGTAATGTTGATACCTTGTTCTAAATATTTTTTTATGTATGTCCTCATCCTTAAATCTCAAGTGATGATATCCAGATTGCAAATCTATCTTGGAATAAACTTATGTACCACGCATATGATCAAACAGACAATCAATCCTAGGTAGAGGATGTCTAATTTTAATTATTTCTTTATTCAACCTTTGATAATCAATGCAAAATATAAGTGTTCCATCCTTCTTTCTAACAAAAATAAATGGTCCTCCCCAAGGTGAGACACTCGGTCTAATTAAAAATTTAGAAAAAGGTTATTGTAAGTATGCCTTGAGTTCCATTAATTTGATTACAGTCATATAGTAAGGTGCATTGGAAATTGGCTCTATCTAATGTTTGATCTCAATAGTGAAGTCAAATTCTTGTTTTGGTGGAACACTAGGTAGTTTTTCTGAAAACACATCGTTGTACTCTCCTAACAACGGATATTTTTCTATAAAATTGTTGTTTTCAATTGCTGATTCAGATATTTTGATTTCACATAACATGCAACCCTTATTTTTGGCCTTTTTAAGTTGCATCCCTGTTAGTTTCCTAACTAAAATTTCTCATTTAAATCCTTGAATGTTTTTTTTTTTCTACGGATCATCAAGGAATCTCATGTCTTTTTCCAAACAATCAACTTTCCTTTTATGCCCAACAAGCCAATTTATACCGATTATGACATCATATGATCCTAAAGGAGTCATATATAGGTTTACTTCTATTCAAAAACTAGGTAATTCTAAAACTTCTCTAAAAATATATTTACTAACAATATGGAAAACATTATTTCTATAATGAACAATCCATGAAATTTTCCATTATTCCAACTTTTCTTTTTAAATTAGCAGTTAATTTACTAGAAACAAAACATTCGGTAGCACCAGTATCAAAAAGTATGGTTACAGGTATATTGAATAGTTACCTGACACCTCTATTGGTGTAGCTTGCTTATCAGCTACTACAACATGTATCTTTTTCTATTGTTTTCTGTCATTTTTCATTACTATGAACTGATTTTCATATAGATCCTTTCCACAATTTTTACATCCCCCTATAGGTCCTCTTTTTGGTTCAAACTTATTGTTTTGGATACCATATGTTTTTTGTCCACTATTGTTATTCGCAAAAAAAAAAAATTACTATTGTTTTCTTACCATTATTAGTTCCAAACTTTCTCTTAGAGCCAAACATTTTCTAGGCCACATTTTCAGGTGTATGTGATGAAGAAGTGTTTGATGTTTTCTTTCTAATCTCCTCTTTACGGAAAAAAAATTCCTTCAATTTCTGCTCTTGCCTTATGGATTTTTCAACAATTCTTTCTATGGTGGTTGGTATGTTTACATCTACCTCCCCACCAATGACAATATTTAACCCCATAATAAACTTGTGTATCCTAAACTTTTCATCTATTTGGTACTAGCGTACATACTTGAGAAGTTTGGTGAACTTCTCCTAGTTTTCAGTTACGGTAAGTTTTCCTTGGACTAAGTATTAGAACACTGACATCTTTTGATTATAATAGAGTTGTGAAAACCAACATTGTCTAAAATAACCCTTAAACTGATCCCAAGTAATGTTGGCCTCATCCACATTCATCTCAACCTTATGGTTATCCCATAAAAATGATGCTTCATGGGAAAGATGATAAGTTCCCTATAGAAAAGTACCTTTCTATCACACTAAGCCAATTCTCATCCCCATCACCCAATGTAGTGCCATCAAAATTTAGTAGAATTATCCTTTTTATGTCATTAGTTAGTTCAGATACCAATCTTGCCTTCTTATTTTCAGGTTGATTAAGTGCATTTGCATTTGCAAAATTGTTATTGGAATTTACAACATTATTATTGCTATCACCACCAATATTTCTAGCATTATCATCATTTTCAAGAGGTGGTAGATTTCTATGATCGGCTTCATCTTCCTCCTCATCATTTCCCTTTAATTTTTGTTCAAGTACAACTAGATGATCTCTTATGTCCAAGAGGGAAGAAAGGATATCATCAAGTTTTGTGTGTTATAGTTATCTCACTACCTGGAGGCAGGTTATTTGTAACAAGTCCCCATGTTTTAACCATTTTCTATTAATAATAAATTAAATTTTTTATCAGATATGGACTCAATACATCCAAAAAATGAAACCTTTAGTTTTGACACAAAAATGTAACATCCTCATTTATGACTTTAGAAAATAGGGGATTTATTTTAGCGTAATTATTAATGTTCTCTATTCTAAAAACCAATATAATTTAGAATACACATTCCTTTGCTAATCCATCACATAATAGAAAACCATATACATATGTAATGACTCAGAAGTTATACCAATTATCTCATTTCATGACTTCGGTTAAAAGCTCGATCTCTCATAATTAAATTGTTTATGTGTATACTGAAGTATACTTCGGTTCCTTTCCCTTTATGGATCATTCAAGTGTTACTTGTCTAAGATATCATATCTGAGTATCTATTACTGATATTGATCTAAAATCACACAACCTTAGACCAAGTGACATAAGTACAACACATTCAATAACTTACAATACTTAAGTCAAAGTTTTAGTACATGTTTACCATTCCTTTACATTCCTAGATGGCATACTCATCGAAAGGAATATGTCCTTCACCCCACTTAATACTATTATCTAGATTAGAATCTTCTTGAACTTATATCAACCAAATTTCAAATCAACTTTTACTATGATAAATAAAGACAACTCTACATACATCTAGTGTATCAGTCCACTTTTGGTGACTAAGGATAAGTAGAAATAATTGAATCAACTTACATTGATTTGGTGTGTTTATGCTCACCATAGGTCAACATAAGTTGACTACCACACTAGACTATATGCCTATCCCTACTTAGAGTAAAACCATGAATTGAAATTCCTACTTATGATAGTTAAGTTAGTAGGATCTAAGTGGGATGATGAATCTTAGTGGCTACTTTACAGTATCCACCTAATGACTTTCATCATTAAGACGGTGCTATTGTGTAACAACATCCATTTTGCATTAACCCACCTAAGTTACCTTAACAAAACCGACATACTTAATGAATTCTCAAGATTAAATTACCTTCCATATTTTTAAAATTAATCTTAATAAGTTACACCACCATCATATCTAGAAGGTTTCAACTAAGTTGTAGGAATAATTCCTTTAAGAAAAGAATATAAATGCAGTCACTTACCAATTGAAGACATGTAGATTTTGTCTACATTTATTTTTATGAAATACAATTATTCACTACTCATCAGTAGTTTATACTTAATATTTTATATTAATTAGGTAAGGTTCATCCTTAGGTTTCTTTTAGTTTGAAATCATCAATTATATCATCATGTTACTATTTAAATAAGTTAGGATTCATGGTTTCTTATCTTTCAACTTAACCTGCTAAGTATTTCCATTAAGGTGTTTTAGGTTCTTAAGTATTAGATCATTCATTCAATCCACTAATGGACATAATTGATCAACATAAGAAAGGTCCATTCCTTATTATCTTATCAACTGATCCAAGTACTGTATTATACTTGTGTCCATTTTAGGAAGAAAATATCTTAAATAAAAACTTAAACATACAACTTAAATAACAGGTACTAACTGGGTAAGCATATCAACATTATTCATTTCAAGTTAATTTGATACTTTTTGCGCATCTATCATTTAAGTATTAACATGTTAGTAATATATCTAAGTATAACTCATCACCATCCTGAACTATAGTTGACCTATACTTACTATACTATTCATGTAATTCCTATAACCTTAGTCAAGTTACTAATTCAAATGCTTTCAATATATAAATTTGTAATCAGATAAAAATAATCATACTGAGTAGATAAATCAATCATCAAATTCAAATCATATTTTAGATTAATAAGACAAGGTAGATTTCTTTATATTAAAACTTAATAACATATCATAATTTTTATACTAAATAAGGATAAACTTTCAAAATAATTACAATCACTAAGGCCTGCTACCCTTTATGTTTTTCAAACATTTCTTTCTTTCAAGTGTCTTTCATCACAATGATACATCATTACAAAATTAAATTAATCAAAAAACAATTTTAATTTTTTATAAGTCTTTCACCTTTAACTTTTCACAAAATCCATCTGCACATTTGTTAGCATGTGTCATTTCATGAGAGTTGAGCATTATAAGAACTAAAAAATTATAACAGGATGCTAACATATATAAATTTCATGAAAAGTACCCTTCCTTTCCATGAAATTTTTCTATATTTCTTTTCCCAAAAATGCATGTCGAAATTCCACAATGCCAAGTTAAGAAAAAGAAGTTACGTGTACCCCTGTTACGTACCATTTTCCTTAACTAAAAAAAGTTACAGTATTTTCAAGAAAACACTAATCCAACAGTCAACTGGATGTTCAAATGGTTTTTAATCACAATCAGGTAATCATAAAGATTACATGATTAGGATCCAAACTATACCAAATAAATTAATTACCATCATCTAATAATCAACTTATTAGTGCCAAGAAAAGATATTGAATGTATTTCAAGAAGAAAAATAATACTTTACCAATCAACTCACATTTCTACAATATTAAGGAAATATAATGTGACTAAAATGAAAACTATAATAATACCTAGACTATCCATTTGACAAACTTAACCTTAAATTATGTCTTCATGCATTCAATGAAATGATTTAGCAATAAAAAATTTAAAACAAACATTTTGTGACCCCTTTTTTCCATCTATCATCACGTTTCATTACTTAGGTTGATGATCCCATACAGTCAATAAAATAAATCAATATAAACCATATTCAGCTGATAGCATGCAGAAGCCATTCAACTATACCAGACTTATATCCAAATAAAATTATACAAAAACCATTAGTCACAGGAGTATTTTATTCATTGCAAACCATTTAGATTATAGGTTCACCTCTACAGGAGGTAATTCATATTTTTAACATGAATCCACATACAAACAAACAGGTTTAAATATAACATCATGATTTACAAACAATGTCAAAATAATATTGACCTAGTGGTCATCATTAACTCAACAATAACAAAGACCACCAAACGAAACTAGTTTTCCATTCCACGGTCAAGTATCTAAGGAAAAATGGTGAATCTAAAAGTTAAAAAGGAAAAAACTAGAACAAAGCAAGAATCTCATTCCCTAATATTCCATATACATGCCAAATTTCAAGCCAAATAAACACAACCCATAACAGCGAATTGTCGTTAGGAATAAATTTTTTTGCTATTGAACACTCTAAGTAAGCATAGCCATGAGTGGTTCAAAATGACTTTGCTATCCATTAATTTTAGAATAGGGTAACAAGACAAATACGGTCGTAAAAACCAAAAAAGAAAACTGTAAAAAAATTTCTTAGGAAGGTAAGAAACAAAATTTTCTTACCGACTAGCCTTACCTTGAATCATTTGACTCAAAATATTCATCGTTAAAAACCTCAAAGGATTTCCACAATCCCAGTCTAAACCAATATCTAACCTTAATATCATCTTATTATAGATTCGTTTCAAAATGAATTTCAAACTTAAACACAAAGGAGGTAACAAAGAACCTTATAAAATGCAGTCAGATTAATCATATATGCCACATCACATAACAAACCCATTCATATATATAAACCTTACAACGGAGTCCTAAAAATTGACTCATGAATATTACTCGAATATTTAACTAATTCTAAGAATAAGAAAATAGGATAATTTCTCTTAACCCAGTATACTGATTTTCATGAAGAATATAATAAAAAATAGTAAGATAAAAATAACCCAATGCTTTTTCCAACCAAGAGATTCTACTCAGAAACAATAATAGAGATTGAGAATAGTTCTTTTCATGAGATTGATAAATATTGTAAAATATCTTAATGGGTTAGAGCCTATTATTCCTGGTATTGATCTCTAACTCTTTCTCCTAAGCTTCTCGTTTCTTCTATGAAGTTGCAAAGCAATATTTCCACCAAAAAATCTAATAAGGACCTCTGAAAAATCCCCATTTTCCTTCTCATCTTCTTTTATAGCTTTCTGAATAAAATTTTCCATTATTTCTGCCATGCAATGGAAATCTTAAATTTGTAACATAATCAAACTAATAGTTCGAGGAATGGAAAAACTACATGCAGAGCCATTGTGCTCAGAAAATCAAAATGAAGAATAAAAGAAACTAAATTTCTTTTCTTCCAAACCATCTTGGTGAATTCAAAGGTTGTTTACACTCATTGTTCAAAGCTAATTAATGTTAGGATGGTTTGGTAGTCCCTTACTAGTTCTTCCAACTACCAGTTACACTTAGCAATAACTTAACAAAAGATAAACATGCAATCCTTTCCTATTAACCATCTGGAGTTAGTGCCCACCAAGTTTATCTTGGATTCCTTCCTGATTCACATGTTGTGTATTGAATGTAATTCAATTCCCTTAGTAATATTTGGGTTGAATGCACCTAATAACCATTTTCAAACCCTTAAGGTTTAAGTAACCATAGTTTTTAGTGTAGGTTAGGTTTAATTCCTACTTAGGTTCAGGTCTATGGTCCCCTTTTAAACACTATAAACCTTAGCTTAAGATACAATAATTCCTTAGCAGTTAGGAATTAGGCTCCCAAAATAATTCCAATCTTAATTAGGATCAAATTCTTAGCTTAATAAATGTCACCTTAATATAGTTCAAATTAGTTCTCTACCACATGTATTAACTTAAAAATTTAAAGAGAATATTTCCAACATGAGATCACCTCAAAAAATATTTTTTTCTTACTGAAGATTACATTACATGATGCTTCCAGGTGCCCTGGTGGCATTAAATTACTCATGTATAGTAGATATGTCACTCTCAAAATAAGTCAAATTCAACTAGACTTAATAAAAATTATAGTTCATTTATTGATCGAAGGCATGCCTTGGATCACTAAAATTGATCTAAGGTATGACTATTTCTTTAATAGTAGAGAATAAATTTATGCTTCAGGTTAAATACTGAACGTAATTATCTTATCAGTATAGTTCTTAGGAATAAATTTATTTCCTTCAGCTATATACATAGAATGTTCTTTGAAGCTCAACATAAAGAGTCTATGAAACAATTAAATATTAATGAAGCATTGCCACAGTATGACTGTATCTAGTTTCGAAGATAAAACATATCATCTACAATAAACATGATCAATCAATTCTAAAGAGTATAGCATCTCAGAAGAAGAAGCACCTATCAAGGTTTGTTAATTTAGTTATAGAATTAAGAAAAGATATGAATTGTGGTAGATGCATTACAACAAGAACCAACATAAATATAGATACAACCTCAAGTATAGTTGTCATTGCAATAGTTTCAAGTGTAGGGGTTATAGATACAGGAACAATAGGTTTATGTTATACAGGTGCATGCACAATATGTGACTATGATAAAAGTTCTACCATCACCACCTTCAGTGGAAAGTCCTCAAATTGTAGTAGGTGGGGGTGGTGGAGATGGATAGGTATCGCCATTTAGTTCACCACAGATAATGGTACCTGGGTACTGACTTATTCCAAGAGCAGCTGAACTATCATAAACTGACCTACAAGTGTAGAGAGACATGGTTGTGGTTAGAGGGGATGTGGATTTTATTACTATAAAAAATTTCTAGCAGTGATTAGAAAAGTTCATCCAAGAGCTAGACAAGGTCACAACAGAGATATATTAGGCCATAGATACACAAGAGAGTCTCAAGATATAGATGGGGTGGACATAGCCCGTATTAGATGGGAGCATGATATTATTTATTCTAAGGAAATCTAGTGTATGATTTTTTAGTATATTCATTTGAGGCAGCGTATTCAAGGGCTTTATATCATGTTACGGTACATGAGATATAGAGGGAGGCTCCATATAATCAGATTATAGCTAGTTGATCCAAATTTAGATCACAAAGGCCTCCCATATATACAAAATTAGTACATATGTCACCACCTAATGAGAGGTAGGCCAACCCGAGTCATAAGACATGAAGTCCTAGTGTTAGTGAGAGTCATCTAAATAATCTTTATTCATTTACTAATTTTGTATGTATTCCTCATGATGAAGGCATAATTTTGTATTGGATGTATATGTATTTTTTATTATGCTTTGAGATGAAGGCACATTTTTTATCCATACCCATGATGGCATATTTTTTATTTTATGTACATTGATATAATTTTTATATATGGAAATTGACATTTGATATGGATATATGATGATGGACTTGCATGATTTATTGCATTTTGTGTTTATGAGATAACCTGTTTATCCCATGGTTTTAACATGGTCTATAATGAGGGCAGATAAAAAAAATCCATATTTCCCACATTGATGATGTTATATGATGTTAGATTAGCATACATGTTTAATATTAATTTTAATAATGATTTATCTTAGCACTTATTGATATTTGATAACATTTAGATGTGATGATATATGATACAAAAGATGAAATGATAACAAACTGCAAAATAAAACAAAACCAACACAAGCAAATGATGATCAAATCTAATACAAGAACACAAATATGTACAAGTATGTAAGATTAAATGAATCCAATGAAGTTCACAAAAAATTGAAGTAAGACTTAATCTAAGAAAGGAAATAAAAAATGAGTCCAAGAAAGCACACAACATGAAAAAGTAAGACAACAAAACTATGTACAAATAAACAACCAAGTATGCAAACAATACTTTATTTTTTTTGGACTATTTTGAAACATTATGCACTTTGTTTTTTTTTCTTTGATATAATGTTATACAATTTTTGAGTTTTAGAATGAGACATACTTGAACGTTTTGATATTTTCAAATGTTTATGCAATTTTTTTAGGATTTTTTAAACATTTTTCCAAAGCTATGTGCAAGAAAATGAAGAAATGTGGATTCCCACAATGATAAATGGGAATGTACAAGGAAAAACATCACGCATTTGTCTAATAAAGTGAAGATGTGTAGATGACCCTAGTTTTTGATGGTAATGTACAAAGGAAACCTCTTTGCATATATGAGTAGGATAAAATAGATCAAGACCATGAAGGATAGGCTCAAATGTATCTTAGATACAGGAAAAATATAGCTTAGGATAAATCCATTGTACTCCTAGATGTGAGATTCTTATGAAAAACAAACCCTCCAATGGTTTTGTAGATTGGTTTTCACCTAAAGGACTTTTCCATAGTGCCACAATTATCTAGTTTTTAGACTTCGATTAATTGATTTCTCTTTACTTTTTTGTTTCTTTTTCTGATATTTATAATTTTTTTATTTTCTTATATTTGAAAGGACCCCATGCTTAGGTATAGCAAAGATTGAGATGCATGGTGTTCATTGGCTCCCAAAGTTCATCACAATAAAAAATAGTAAGTTTATATGCACCTGAACTAAACTTAGCAACCAAAACATATGCTCCTAATTAGTTAGGTTAAATATTTCCTTTCTTCTCATGACATTTCATTGTGTTGAAATGATTCTCCTTTAAGAAAATATATCCTACCTCGAATTGGTGAGATATGATTATTTCATTGTATTTTAGATGTACTTAATTTTGATACACTTTAAGGTGGTCAAGTGTTTGAAGGATCTTCCCATCTAGTATTTCTAGCTCTACTAGCTGGGTCACTCTATAGTCCTCTTCTTTTTCCAAGTAATCTCTCAAGGATATGAAAAAATAAGGGAGATCAATCTCAAGGGGTAAGATGACTTATGTGCCAAAAACTAGGTAATATAGAGTAGCACTAGTAGTGGTGTCGATGGATTTTCTATAATCCATGAGGTCTAGATGAATTTACAAGTTCCAATTATAGCTAGTTTTATCAACCATATTTTGCATAATACGAAACAAGATTCTTGTTCAAGGCTTCAACATGTCCATTACCTTGATGGTATTAGGGAGTTGACCATTTTAGTTAGATTTAAAAGTGTTGACATAAAAAATTCACTATTTTTTATTGAAATACTTACCATTATCATATACAACGACAGTGGGAATGTCATATCAATAAATTATGTGGTTCATTATATGTTTGGAAATCTACTCACTAGTGACACAAGTAAGAGGAATAACCTATACCCATTTTATGAAATACTTGGTGGTGGAATGATAGGAGTGTAGCCATCAAGTGGGGGTAATCTTCCTAATGAGATTGAGTCCCCACTTTTAAAAAATTCCATGAGTTTTTAATAGGTTATAATGATTATATCAAAGCATGTATTAGTTTTCCATATTCTTGAGATTAAAATAATTGATTTACATACTGACAACAATCAGTTTCCATGGTAGAACAATAATAGCCTACTCTTAGTATATTTTTAGTGAGAACCATTCCACTTGTATGGACCTTGTAGATACCATCATGCACCTTTTTAACCACTAATATTGACTCATCTGAATTGAGGTAACGTAACATATTTCCTTCATAACCTCTACAATGGAGAGTACCCTTAAGTAGGGTGTAGCGGTATATACACTCAATAAGTTTTCATTTACCAACATGGGTGATGTCAGAAGGAAAGATTTCTTCATGGAGGTAATTATAGATGTCAATATACTAGGAGAAAAGGGACCAAAAACTTCACATACCAAACACGATTCCATCATGTCATATTCTAGTATCGTTAAATGATCAACAAAGAAAATGCATGTTGTTGTTTCAAGGTAGAATGCTATAGACACCTAAAATTGGTTATCCAAATTTAGTGTCCCTCATGTGCGTTTGCTCTCTCAAGTAACCTGGGGCACGTTTATATCACAACACTATCCCCTTGGGGTATTATTAAATTTGTGATTTAAACACCTATCCTAAGTTTAATTCACCCCATTATGTTTTACCCATGAGTAATTAAATATTAACTATTTAATTACACCTTTTCACATGTATCCTAACCACTTATCTACCCCATACCTATCCTATCCATATATCCCCCCTATTTCTCCTCATCCCAAAGTGGGATATTTCCCGTATTTGAGGTGGAGGGATCACTCTTATCTTTCCAGAAATCGCTCATTTTGGCCGTCTCGGGAGTCTATTCCGTGATCGGCGCCGACCGGTACTTGGTTGACGCCGATTTTTCGGAGTGGCGCCGATTGTAAATAGAAGCCCAAACTCAGTTCTGGTTAGAAGGACACGAAGAGACAGATTGTAAGAGAGACACATATTGTAAGAGAGATAATGAGAGATCTTTGCGCATCGAGCGTGAGCACTATCTATCGAATGAGAGTGAATCTTGTCCAAATCCATCCCTGAGAGGAGCACCGTTACTATGATCTTATCACTTCAACATCACACGTCTCCATTGATTTTCTGGTGACTCTGTTCTTGCATCCAGCACAGGTGCAATCTTGCCAGTATCTCTCTCTGACTTCTACAGATCTAGCAAACGTTGACGATCTACCTTCGTTTCTGATTCCCAAATCTTCTCACATTTTGTCTCAGATCGATGCTAATCTATATCAGTCAACACTGATCTAGACCAGTTGATGCCAATCTACATCAGTCGACGCTGATCTGAACCAGCCGACGCCAATTCTACATAATTGACGCCGATCATCCTGCACACAGGTAAAAGGACACAGGTAACATAAATCAGCTTTTTTTTTCACAGTTCCTGTTCTTTGTTACTTTTCTGTCTGCTGTTTAGACTCTGTTTATTACTTTGATCAGAAAATCTAGTCTTGTACGTACGTACATCTTTTATCATGTATACTTCTTTACTTAATTGAAAACGTGGACTGACATCCGCCGAGGGAGCTTATCGCTTCCCGGACCCGCTTCTCGGGCGGTCCACCTAAATATCTTTTAACATGGTCTTTTTCTATCAAGCATCGGTGTCTCACAGGTACTTGGATCTACTGTGCAAAATGTCTCATGTGCGCCCGTCTTATCTACATCGGCTTCCTCATCCATCTACATCTTCGGATCTTGTCCATCAGGTTTCAATTTCATTAGAGTTTTTCAGGGTTTTTGTGTTTAGTTTGGTGCATTAACTTGGACAGGTAACAAGCGCAAAATTCTTGATCTACATTCTGGCACACCCGGTGGGACCCAACCAAAGTCCCTTATTGGTAAGTTCATCTCTTTTCTATTTTTGAGCTTTGTTCTTTTTCTTCACTGATTTTTATCATTTCTGCTTGAGCATTTCCTTTCATCGTTTTAGTCTTTCTTATTTCATTTCTGAATTTGCAAAGTTAGGTCCTTTCTTTTCTTACAATTTCAATTTCAATTTCTATTTATAAAATTAGTAAATATTTCATTTTGATTTCAAGATTGCATGTTTGATCCATCTCTTTATGCAAAATTGTTATTTCCTTGAAATTTTTCTAGTTCCTTAAATAGAAATTTTCGTTTTCACCATTATCTGGATATATCTTTCTGGATTTTGTTTGGTGTTTGCTTAACCTTTTCTTACGGAGCACTTTGCTTATTCATGGGATTGTTCAAGGGGAAGAGCTCAACAAGGCACTTTTTGAAGTCAACACACCTTGGAGAGCTAAATCTATAGGTATTTCTCTTTTATGGTGTTTTCTCCTTTTTAGGAACTAAAAAAAAAAAAAAACTTAAAAAAAAAATTTTTTTGTGGTCTATCACATTCAAACATTTCAATTTTTGGTGCTAAAAAATAATTTAATAGCATTTGGGAAAGAATCTGTTTGACTTGTCTTCATCGAAATCAAACACTTCATTTTGAAGTGGCTTAAAAAAAAAGAACTCTTTCTTTGTCATCTCTGTTGTATGTTTTTCATCTAGTTTTAATTAGGATGGAAAATTGATCAAAATCGGTAGTGACACTATTTGATTTTTATTTTTCACCCTTGCACACAAAGCCAAAATCACTAGGTATAAAGCATTTTAAACAAAAAATTCTTTCCCTGGCCTCGCCTACTTGGAAGTGACATCCAAGAGGAAGAGCCTACGCGGTACTTGGGCCATGCTATAAATTCATGGAAGTTCTGGTATATATTGGCCAAAGCACCCGACTCCCTTATCGCAGCGGTGTGTGAAGTGCGGGGGTAGGCCCCTATATCAAGCCACGTACCAGTCTTTTACTGAAGTGCCTTTGGGACTCCTCACCAAAACATCCCCCAAACCATCCTTAGTTTGGCTATCTGAGTAGTTCCTATTCTAAAAAGGCCTTCCCTAATATTTCTCTTTCTTAAAAGCATAAAAAACTTAAAAGAGATAATCACCTATGCTGCTTGAATTGTCTGTGCATTAGTTAGGTCAATCTTCTTTTTTATGCTTGTGTTTATGACGGTCATCACTCGGTTACAATCTAGAAGAATGGCTCAATTAGCCCCTTCTTCCTCTGAGATCACCACTACTATTGTGGATGTTTCGGCACCCCCCCCAGGTCTTCCTCGGGACCGTTGTTAGTTGGTTCCCCATCCTGGTCATATAATCCTTTCTATCAAGCCAAAGCAACCCCATCACGTCCAGCTTCCCCTAGTCCTTCAGAAATATCATCTGCTTCTGACTCAGAGTATGTTCCTCATGGGGATCCTAAATTTTAGGCGCTCCTTGATCGCAATCCGGTAGCCCTCATGGACTACCTAGTACACAAGTCTATTCAAATATCTGATCAGGGACCACCAATCTAGCAAGTGTACGATTATTCTCGTGAACCATCCCAGGCTTTTTGTAGAATAGTTAGCATCATTTTTTCTGCCTCGAGCCACGGAAGAGGAGGGTGGCACACCTGTGCCTCCTTTTTCTCTTCCACCGACCATATCGAATAGTTCTCAAATAGTCTTACCTATTCCTAACGCCGCAGTTACCTCGACTATTCCACAAACCTACTTCTGAGAGGTCCTCTTCTCTGGCTATAATGACTACGTCTGTGCACCCACATATTACTTTTAATTCATCTATGTCGTCCATGTGTGTCCAGGGTCAGTACCCCTTTATGAGTCAACCCCCTTCAACTAGTCAGTTGGTTCCTGCTTCTCGTCTCTAGTGGGTTTTTCTTCCAATGTTCCAGTAACAGTGACCTACGCCCATCCTCTAGCATCGGCACCCTTAAAAAAATCCGGCAGTAAAAAGCCTCTTTCAGGTCTTGTTCCCCACCATGTCCAATCAAAATCGGCACCCATGTTCCTCAATCTATTCCGATTCAGTCGACAAGCATAGGATTCCACCAATCCAATCACAGGCTCTGTCGTATCATCCAACCTTCATTTTTCTCAACCACTTATTATCCCATCTCAGCCTGCCTATACACAGGCTCCTTCACACAAATACCCCCACTAGGTGTCACCCAGAACACCTGGTTACTCCTCTTATCATCTTATCAATCAACAGATGAATCCCCCGTTGACACCTCAACAACATCCACCATTTGCTTCTTATGTAGGACATGCCAGTGTGCCTCCTCCTCAATCTGACGTGGTTCAAATTCTTTTCAAGAAAATCATAAACTTGGAAGCCTCCACCAAAGGGGCTCGTCCTTCATACTCTTTTGAAGAAGTGTGTAATGAACCCATTCACCCCTCAGTGGCTTTTAAGCCTTATCCTCCCCAATGGGAACTTCCTAAATTTTCAAAATTTCATAGTCAGGAGGACCCTCAACAAGCATTTGCGAGCATTCAAACATGCTTGCTACCTCATAGTCTAGGATCAGGAGCTTATGCTCTGTACTTTTCCTATGTCTTTAGCAGGTCCTGACCTGCTTTAGACTGGTACAATAACATTCCTCAACATTCCTTGTTTTCTTTCTCTCAATTAGCCCAGATGTTTGTTGAAAACTTTTCAATAAATATCACGCATAAGATCTCGATTACCAGGCTTTTATCACCTCATCAATTCGATGAGAGTCTATTACAGAATTTTTCGCTCTTGGAGAGGGATAATAAACCAATTCTCTTTTTCTCCCTTCCTCAATCCCAACAGATCGAGTTGTTTACTCGATATGGTGCATAATATATTTATTCCCATTTAAGGATCCAGACCTTCATACATTTGAAGAAAACCTTTACGATGGCACGGCAAACTTGAATCCCGCGCCATTCAACAATGGGAAGTTAAAACTTCGCTCTAAATCTAACCAGATTTTCTCGGTTTACCAAATCAAATCCTTTCAACTTTAAAGACAAGAATCAGGGATCCACCAATGCTATCGTATTAAAAACATCACGAGCCGATACCCAATTCAATCAAACATCACGAAGAGGAAGAGGAGCCTCTCATTTCTCGAAAAGGGTCCTCGTAATCTCGATCTTTCACTTCATTGGGGGATTCTATGACTTAATCCTGGAAAAAAGGTTGGAAGTCCACATGATCGAAATTCCCCCATTAGGAATATTGATGAAATCCAAGACCGTTCCATTCTGGTATAGAGGGAAAATGGGAGCTTCTGTCATTATCATAGACCAAAGGTCGTGAAGTCGAAACAATGTCAGACCTTCAAATAATCTTGTTAAGAAATTCATTGATTAAAGGCAATCTATTAGGGATAACCCAATGGCTCCCCCAAATCAAGTGTTGGAGTTCTTTAAAACAACCTTTTCCCAATATTCCCGAACCAGAGGCTTCAGAGTCTCAAAAACCAACACTCAGACTATCATCTTCATCTCCATGGAAGAATCTTCTTTAGTAAAAAAACTAAAGCCATTGTGAACCACATCGATCCGAATCAGAAACCTCCTTCAACTTTTTTATCGTTGGATTCACACCATCTTAGATAGCCCGTACTTGAATATTCCAAATGTTAGAATACGGATTCATATTCTCTACTTCTTGTCTGATCTTCCGTCCATACCCAAGATAGATGTCATCCTCATCTGTCTCCTGTCAGACTTCTTTCATTCTCAAGGAATACATCCCTTCGAGTTTCCACGCAGATACATACACTATGTCCTCCCATTTTTTCTTTTCGCCTAGGCCTTGGTGACGTACCTATAGTTGTTTGGCCGACTTTGACGGACGCGTCTTCAATTTTGACTCTTCCTGTTTCCTTTCCTACAGTAGTTCACCCACACTTACTGTACCAGTAAATGTTCCCTCAAAGGAACACTTCTGCAGCACTACTTTCTTCATCAAAAATGAACTTTGCCTATTAAGGGGAAACTAAAGAATTAGCCACTGGGAACCTATACGCTCGATTCGGGTGGAACTAGGACGAGACAACGAAATCTAACGTTTTTGCGTCATCGTACCCTCCACATTGCTTCCCCCGAAAAGGTTACAATCACCTATGCGTGTTGAAATTGTCACCATCCCTGAAAAAGGAAAGCCCATATTCGAACCATTCAAAGACTCTTGGTGCTTTTCCGCAAAAATCTCTCTCTGCGCCTCATAAATATTGGGATTTGTCCGCTGAGAAGATGTCTTCTTCTACAAACTTATCAAAACCATCATCTTCTTTTACAACACATTCTTCACCAGCACCTTGAAAAGTGGACTTACCTGCTAAAAAGACGTCACCTCTTTTATCAGAATCATCATCTTCATTACTAAAAACCAGGGCACCCTCTGTTCCTCCGATTACACCTACTTTGGAGGCTTCTCCCTCATTTAAATCAACATCATCTAAATCATCATTAGTTTCGACCAAGCAGCCTCCCTTATCTCTGAAGACCACAACACTTGTCACATCTCCATCATCTTCAAAATCTATTTTAGGGGCTCCTCCTCCACCGAAATCAATCATGTCTCACTTACTTCCATCTCAAATTCCCAAGGCTGCTTCTCCAGAGGTCCAAAAAAATAAGATGATCCCTAAAAAGACTATCAAACCTAACATGTAGGTCCTTTTACCTCGGCAGTCTGTTAAAGTAAAAGAGGCACCTTCATCATCTCTATCCTCACCTTTGTCTACCAGGTTCTATACTGAAATC
>JAHRHJ020001003.1:0-37397 GCA_019776745.2 Taxus chinensis
TTTTGACAATAATAGGTAGCAGAGTGCAGATGGTTATTTCTAGAGATATTTGCAATAGTTTGAAGTATCCTATTTAGATCTTACTATACACAGTGGATCCCATATTTAATGAAGCTTCCTTACAAGCTCATCATGACCTCACAACACAAGACTCGGTTTTTTTTTCCAATATTCAACGTCTGTAATGATCCCAGTTGCTCAGATTGATGTCATAAATAGGTAGCAACTCACTCATTTAATCCATACAACACATAGATCTAACTGATCACTGGAGGTAAATATTTATTTCTGAGCATCAATTTTTGTGTTTTTTTTTACATGCAAAAATAAATAGTGGTGGCCAACTCCTTCTCTACCAGATGCTATGGACTACATTTATGCATGATCTGACAAACTATGCAGACATTTCTCCTGAACTTGTGGGTTGAATTGAATGAATGCATGCCAGCTGTCAGCTTCCCCTTGATCATAGGTGAATCGACAAGCACGTGGTCTTCGGTTACCAAATGACAGAGTTGAACCATATTTATCCACACCGTAGGTCCATGCATGGTGCACCATCAAATTTAATCACCTATGGGAAATATCAATAATCGTTGTGCTTCCAAGTCTACAAATATACATGAGTTTTTCCAATACAATCGCTAAGCTATCCTTTGATCTGGTTATTCAAAGTCTACAGAAGAAGTAGGTAGTACTTTATTTGTTTAAAGTTTGATAGTATTTGGCACACTCTTTCCATATATGTTCTTAATCAAAAGGTCGTGGAAGTGAGAGAGTGAAAAGACTCATGCAGTTCTATTTGTGTCACTAGATTCTATTCGAAATTTGAGTCATTTTGTTATTTTATTAGTATATGTCAAAATTTTAATTATTTGTAAAAAAGGGTGCATTTTCGGTTGCATCTGACACCTATCTCACAATGGTCAAGAAAAGAAGAAAACAATGTATTCTTATGGAACCAATTACCATGGAGAGAGACATAAAAAATATAAAAGATCAAGAAAATTTAGCTATGCTAAATTTAGAAGAAGGATATGAAGGTGACAGTGAATTTGAACCACCTAGATCTCTAAAAAGAAAAAGGTTAACAACTAAAGAATACAAAGACCATATTTTATGAAAAATGAGAAGTTCGGAAAAGAATTCTGAGCACATTTCTCTGACCTAAGCGGTATGTATGATGGAGGAAGGAGGCATCGCAGGAAGGACTTCGAACAACGACCTCTCCTCATTCACCAACTATGGGGCCATGCAGAAGCTGTGGTGGCATATGTATGTTGTGAGTATATGATTTTCAGTGTGGTTTTCATTTTCTCAGTGTGCTTGAGTTTGCAATGTTCCTGTTTTGTGTGGTATTTGATGGATGTTTGAAAGAGAGTTGTGTTGGAGTGTAGATGACTGACTGTGATCCTCTGAATACCTTACTTATTTGGAAGATGGTCAGCTAGAAGAATACGTTCACTAGCATTAGTGACCATGTGTAACAAGACCTAACTAGCAAGATCCATTCAGGAGTATGTTCTTCGATGAATTTTGCTTCTCAGTATCTATTTGAGTGGAATTTCACATTGTGGGGGGGAATTCATACCAATGTTCCATTCCCATTCTTCATCCAAAACAACTTATTCAAGGAAAGCTTCCAGTGGTAGTGGTAGTTTTCTATGTTGTTCGAGATCGAGTGGCAGTGATCAATGACAGAGACTACGATTAAGAACATTACGATTCTTATAGGAAGTAATGTGAAATTTTTTAAGAATATCTTCTATTGTGCAGTTTTGAGATATGCATGTTGTGTTTCCTACATAATTCCTTGATGTATAAGCATAGTGGTGAACAGTAGCACCAGAGTAAGTCAGTTCATGGATCTTGAAATGGTTTGTGGGAGGATCCAAAAAACCACACGAGGTGGACAGTTGATGAGGTTCTTGTCACGTCAAGGTTTGTGGTAAGCCTATTTAAAACCATGGAAGGAGAGATCCTTTCTTTTGGATCAAGGTCATGAGTCATAGAGTTGGACATGCCACAAGGGTGAGCATACTACAGTTGAGTATGTGGATGTTTTTCTACCATGTAAACACTAAGGGGGGGAATGTTAGGAATTAGTATTTACATTGTGCAAGATAATAATTACGTTGGTAATTATTATTATATTGTTTAATATGTTATTAATATATTATTGTTATATAAACAATAATATATTATTAGTATTGAGTTGTGTATTGTTACGGGAGTAATAATCACAACTAAATAGGTTTAATTGTTGTAACACCTCCCTATTTTGTAGGAGGTTGTTTTGGCTATGTATATGGATATATAATATCATGTGAATGTAATTCAAATAGGATAAATAGAATATCTTTCTATGTTGATTTAATCAAATCTGGTTCTGTGCTTACACTGACTCCCTCCGATGAATGGACATGTGGTAGCATTTTCTTAACCCGGTGGGGATACAGTCCTATTTTTTCCTTTGAGAAACTTTGACAAAAAATCCAAAAACATAGAAGTCATTCTGCCTCTGCCACTTTGCCTTGACATGTGGCATCGTTTCATTTGATGCAAGCCTCAAACAATTTATTTTCCTTTTTCCTTTACGGGCTCGCGTGCAAAAAATTACCTTTGAGTTTTTTTCCCAAAAGGGCTAATTGCCAAAAAAATTCCTGCGGGTCCGCCTTGGCAAATTTTCCTTGGAAAAAATGCTTCCTTACCTCCGTGGGCCTGCCTAGGGAAAATTTCCCCTCAAAACTCTGCCAACCCATAACTAAAAAAATATAAGGAGTTAGGAGGATGTCTTTTACTTTCTGGAAATGGGAAGGAAAATCCTATCTGATGAAGCCATTTCCAAATTCTTTTGAGTGTTTTCAATGTGTGAAAATTGAAGTTGAAGCACAAGGAAGGAAAGAATGAAGGAAAGCTAGCCAAAATAAGCAGGGGGCAACATTATGAGAACCTAGGGCGAATTTTCTTCTCATTGCATCTAGAAAAGAGAAGTAACAATCATCAATTATAACTAGTTCATTCATAAAGGAAATGCATAAGGACTATGATATGGATACACATATACCTCATAGCAGAGACTTCTATTTTTACTAACATGTTCAATAACCACATTACATTCCTTTGAGGTCATAATAGACTCATGTAAACGTTACAGTGAAAAGTCATGCATCAGAGCTACATTATGTCCCATATATTATAAAGATGAGTACAGACCCATCCCTCTAAATGTTCCATCACTCCTAGTTTTCCTAATCCCAACCCATAAAATCTTCCATGCTATTTATTCATAGCTTCACCTACCTTTCACCAATATACCACACTAATCACTCTCTATCTTATGCCTCTTTTAGGTTGTCTGTGCACCTCTATATATAGCTTTTCTACCTCCATCGCCATACCTTCTGAGGTAACATATCAGTTTCCAAGTTTCTAGGTGGTCCTCCAATGTATCATGCCTCCTTTGATCTGATCTCTCCACTCTGTGAAATGATGCTCTTTTGGAACCTTCCATCACATACATGGAATATTCCCTTTTTGATCATACAGTCGTCGAGTTGGAACCTTACCCGCTCTGCATACTAGACAAGTCACACTTCTCTCATGTGCTTCTTGGGACACCGAATATGTCTAATTACAAAACCTACCTTGCTTTGCGCACGCCATGTGTTCTACAAAATCTTTCTAAAACCTTTCCCTGTGTGCCTTCAACCCACTCACCATTATCCTTACTAGTCTCACTCTCCCATGCATCGTTTTGTACTTGGATAATATTTAGGGGCCCAACATCACCCCACACAATGCCTATTATCCATCCTCAAAAACAATCTTCAATATAATAAAGAATGGCGGGATCTTATAGTGGTTGGAAATAAATAATAAAGGAATAAACAATTAGGAGAAAGAATGAAATAATGGGGAACTTGTTTATTACTGGAGGAGGAGAGGGAAATCCTTTCCTATTTCTTCCTCTAACTTCTCCCAAGTATCGAAATCATTCTGAGCTTGTTGACAGAAGTCACCCACTAGGGCGCTCACCTCCTCAAAACTCATCTCCTCCCCTTTGGCAGTCATTGTCTCAACAATACCCTCAAAAAATTTTCCCAATTCCTTAAGCATGTCCATCCCACTGGTGATTTGAGGGCATAGTTCCTTCAGTCAGCTTTTAATCGATCCTCGTAGGGTCTCGATTACTTTTGATTTCTTATCCACTTTGGTCTAGATCTTGTCTCTTTCTGCTCTAAGCCCCTTATTTTTCTCTTAGAAAACCTTGAGTTCCGTTTCATGGGTGGTAACCAAAATGCTTTCCACTATATTCCTATCAGTGTAATTTTCATAAGTGGCTTCAATGAATTGCGTGGTGACCTTTACTTCTGCCAAAATTTTAGTGTATCAATCCATAATCTTGTAAACATTCATGTTTTTTTCTTTCTCTTGGCATGTCTACACCTCTTCTACAAACTCTTAGGTGAGTGGTAATTTTTCCATCATGAGAATGCGAGTCAGATCCTCCAGACATTACAAGGCTGATTCATACTTCTGCTCGAGTGGTGCTAAGTCAAGATGCTTTAGAAAAATTACATCTGTAATCATCTCCACCTTCTTAGAGACTTCGTGCACCTTACCTTTTTCTTCTTTCAGCTCACGTCTCAACTTATCCCTAATCAGATCCTCTTTCTTTAGGTCTTTCCTCAACTCCACGAGCTCTTTATTTTTATTCTCTAGTTCCTCCTCCAAAAATCTCATTCTATCATTTCTCCCAAATAGTCTGGCCTCAATTTTAACTAAAAACTTGTTAAGCACGTTACAGACTTGTTGATCTGATAACTACTAAGCATTCACTACTGGATTTATTCCTTTGGTTTCTGACCCCTCCATTAGTGCTCTCTGGATTACCTCAAATTCTAGTTCAACCATATGGGACTCAAATGCAAAAGATAACATCTTTCTTGTCCTTCACTACATGCCTTCTTCATCAAATGATGACATAGCAAGGAATTGCTTTATTAGTATAGTGCTCTGGAAGCACGCACATAGCACCTTGTTAGAATCATCAATGTATCCCTTTCCCTTCTTGTGTGCCATCACCATACCTTTCCCACCTATTCACGTAAATTTTGGGAAGCTCACTACCAATTATGGATCCCCATCCATACTTCAATACTCCTTCCCAATGCTCTCTTCTTCTATCTCCCTTATAATCTCATCCGCTCTCCACTCCAACTCCTGTTCTACTAAATTCTTCATGATGCTTGCCACTTCTGTCTTAGTAGATGTCTCTAATTGCTCCTTTGTGAGGATTTGGGTTCTTTAGTTCGTACTTCTTAATTCTTATCACACCCCCTTCCCTTGAGCCTCAAATTCTTCCTCATCATTATTCTCCTCATCTTCCTTGTTGTACTCCTCTTCATCTCCTTCTTCCTCAGAATCATGTATATCATAGACTGGATGGTCTTCACCTCCTTCAAGCTCATCATCATCCTTGTCACTAATGTAGGCATCTAAACTCTTTGTCTCTTACGATTTTCCCTCTTATATCACCTTCTTATTCTTTCTTACTAGAGATTCTAGTACATGAGATTCTTATTTTTCCTTCTCCTTAACATGTGACCTCTTTGTTGGTGACTCTTCATGGGTGAGGTGCTCTTCATGCTCTAGTGCCTCTTATTTTGTGGTCTTTACCTTCGTAGGGGAATTTTTCCTCTGCGTGTAAGTGCTAGGCTTCGTGACTACTTCAGGTGGCCCCACCGATTGAGTGGTATGCACACTTGGTGATTTATTTTCCTACCCCTCTTCTATTTATCACTTCTTTGATGTAGCCTTCTTTCTTTGTGCGGGGTATTTTATACTGGAGACATCATTCTCCATATTTTTTCCTTTCTCAAACTTTGGCCTTATGCAAAGGTATATCCTTGTTGTAGCCCTTCCAACAATTGGCAATGTTATTGGTTTCATCATTTGAACTTCATGGGAGATATACTTCTCCACATACATTCAGTTTTAAGGGTACATAAGCTTTCAACATAGCTCACGGTGGTCCTGGTCCACCTCACTAAGTTTTAACCTTAGTCTTTTGGCTTCTTTGAACCTTTTGACCCCTGCCTAAAAGTATTGCACGGTGAAGGAGAAGGGAAGCTTGTACAATGGACCCTTAGTCCCATTTGTTAAAGTAAATTTTCCAATGTAGAAATTTTGGTATACTAAACATTCTTCTTCTCCATCCATGAGCATGGGTATCTACTCTAGAATCCTCTACTCTTCCTTGAATGCGTCACACATTCATTTATACCACTTCTTTAGGCATGCCTTGTGAGCAGTTGTCATGGTTTCACAAGTGTATTTTTAAAACCTCTTTGCGGGAAAGGAATCCTCATCTAGATACTCCCAAAAAAAAATTTCTGGCCCATCTGGCACTTTAATATCTAAAAGGAAAATGGTGATGAGGATGTTTCTGAATAATATCTTCTCTCCCTCCTGCGCACTACTTATAATCTCATCCGCAATGAAAGTAAACAAGATATAGATGGTTCCCTATGATATCTTCCAGCATAGATTTATCCATGCCTTTTTTACTTGTGTCCATCATTCCTAATCATTAATCTTGGTCACCATGCATGTGGTCATGCTCATAATAGGGTCTGCTATCTCTGTGATGTCAAAGTATCATGAACCCCTCTTGTATTCATATGCTACTACAATCTACTTGTTAGTTGCCTTGTCGCTCAGATCATCATCTATACTTTCTCCTTCACAAATAAGGCTTGTGAACTTGGATATCAACTATGGTGGTATGCGCATCTTGTGCCCTATAAAATAAATGTGATCATCATGCACGTGCAACATCAACCATTGATAAAGGTGCTCAGGCTTACCAAAGTAAGGCAACTCATATAGTTGTAATAACCATGCCTTCTCTAATTTGACCTTCACTTTGGCACTGTATAGGGGCATCCCATATGGTGTCCTTTTGTTAGTTAGGTGAACCAAATATAGTGTCATTTCCTTCTCATTTGTGCTCATGTGATGGTTATAATCGCTCACAGTCATTTGTCTTAGATGTGATACACATTCCTTTCCTAGCAATACTCCATCTGGGTATTACATTTTTTCATACCATTCTTCATTGGAGCTTATGATGGCAGTGGTTTTCTTTCCTTTTCCCTTGCCCTTTGGTTTCTTTGGTGAAACGGTTACCTTTTTAGGAGCCATGCTTTCTGTCGAGATTAACTATGAAATCATTACTGTTTTATGCTACTCTTCTTAAATCCAAACTCAACTCCAAAGCTCAACTCCTGGAATAAATCCTTCTATCTCTGTGCCCTAGCTACCAAACCCTTACTAGGAAAACCTTCCACAAGACGATGCACCACAAACAACCTTCTCTCATGCCCATGTAATCCTTCCTTTTGGTCTGCATATCCACTCTAGTCAAACTCTTAGATTTCTCAGATTCTTCTTCCTTTATAAAAATCTCTCTAGATGCCATAATTCACAAGAATGATTCAAATTGGTAATAGCAAGGTAAAATAATGACTTACCCAACCTTATATTTATAGTTTTTGCTTCCCTTCAACAATAAATGATATGCCACCTACCAATGTACTTTAACATTAAATGTAGTTTTTGTCACTAGCCAACTTTAAGTGCCCTTACCCACATGCCTAATCATGCACAAAAAACCATGTATACTAAGGCCGCACATGGCGTTTCAAGAAGAGAACAATCCTTGCATACTTGAATTTAAACTCTCAAGTGAAGCATCTTTGGGCATCCAAAGGATCCTGACTGGTGGTCGTGAACAAAAAAAAATTCCATCCTCTTGAATCCTTCATACATGAATCCCTGTTACAGCCTTCTGGGCACAAAAAGAACATGTATCCACGCATTTCCCTATCAACTTTCAGTCAACCTTACGAACATCATTTGACTAGGTCATACAACTTCTAGTGAATGATAATACTTATCTTTGCATTTGAGATTCACCCAAGGATTGAGAATGAAGGGAATACTTTTTGAAGAGTCCTGGTAGATTCATACCCAAACTAAAGCAAAAATAATATTAGGAATTATGAAAATCACAAGGTAGCATATATACAAAATTCAAACATTACAGATGAACAAGCAGTTTAGAGAAATTGAAACCTCTCCACCACGATTCAAATAAAATGTTTTTTTTTACGTAGGTGCAGTTTCGTAAATTTTGGAACTAGATTTTGAATTTGTGACCTGTATGACAAATCAACCCATGAATACTATCATTTTACAAATTTAAGATTAGATGAAAGATTCATGAAAAATAACTTAAATTGGAAATGAACATAGCCAAAATAACCTTGTAAGGTTGGAGTTAAGAGGCTTGTATCTAAGCTACAACTCAATATTCAATGGATGTATTAGATTCTGTCACAGGTCCCAACCAAGGGACTTTCAGACACTCTCAGGAGATGAAGAAAAAGTAAAGTAACTAGAGAAGCATGATGAAACCTCTTAAGGAATAACCCTCAAACTTATTGATGGCCCTTACACATCCTGATCAAAATGAAGGCAATTGCTGTTGCTGTGATATTTATGGTGTTCCTCACTCCATCTAACATAGTGATCAGCATTCATATAAATTCATTAACTTGTTAATCCTTTCTTTGAGCACTTTATCATCAGCTAAGACTCCTACAACTTGACTATACGCAATAATATATAAAAAAGAATTCAATTGAAAAAACGAGAAAGCTCCAAATGCCAAGTCATGTTAATTGAAAAAATATGGCCTTCTTCCAAATTTCGTGTAGGACGATCAAATAAAAACTGCAGACAGTTAATTAAAAAATTGATACTATGTCATTTTCCAAGGCTTGGCTTCCAACGTCATCAGATAGCCTTAGTTGAACGTCTTCCCTCAAATTGTGAAACAATTTTTGAAAGTCGTCAGCGATTCCTTTGGTTCCAGCGTTTCAATGGATTCAGCAAAACCTTTTGTAATTGACTCTGATGTATGCTCCAGCTGCATAAATTCTTGCTCATCAATAATCTTGACCACTTAATTCGCTCAAATTTGAGGATGCCTATTTCTACATTTGTTTTTGCCTCGAGGAAAACCCTACATGTTTAAGATTATGTTCTCCCATAAAAATGTAGCTCGCCAATTCACTTTTGCTGCACCAACCTTCCTCGCTTCTTTTTCCGAGCTCCACAGCTCTGTTAAGTAATCAGTGAAACCATCAACTTATTTATTGCCTTAAGAACACCAGTCTGGCACCATGGCTGGCTAAATTTTCACGCTACAAAACTGATTTGTGGATTTTTCAAATGATTATAGGAGCTCGCCTTCCTTATCTTGCACTGCAAGCAATCAAATCTATTTATACTTTGCATGTTCTTACTTAAGGTCGCTGGAAATTCTCATAGGCCTTCCATAAGATACTATTTCTAATGATGATAGACTGGTTTCCCATTTAAGCCCCAATAATATATTGTTTGTATACTATTCGATAGGTTTTTTTTTTTAATTTACATGCACAATCCCATTATTTAAATAATAAACTAATTTCCATATAGTCATGTTATATATATATATAACATCACAAGAAACAAATCATCAATGATAATTATTTAGGTTTCTACTAATTGCCAATGCATTGCTATATTTATAGAATGTATTGCTATTCTATCTTCTCTACATAGCCTTCATCCCTGAAATAATGAGTTATACTTACGTTTTGTAAGAATTTTGTCATAGTCCTTTACCATGTTTTTTTTTTTCGTGTACGCCTTGACCTCAAATTCAGTATTTATGTGAAGAATGGTATCTAACCATGACTCTAAAGGCTTTCTTCGCTTTCTTTAATGGGTTGATATAATGTTTTGTTCCCTGGATTGCCAGCCCTTTACCATGTTTTTTTTGGTACAACACATTGACCTCAAATTCATATTTATTGAACAATAGGATTAAACAAGACATATGAAGGCTTTCTTCGAATGGGCTTGTTTTTTAAGTATGTCAGTTCAAACTGTGGACTGATTTCAAAACATAAATGGTATCATCCAAAATTACTTCTATCACTGAACTTGTTCATCAAGAGGAGAGTTATAGATAATTAGTTTTCAGCATAAACAAGTTGGTGATAATTAATATTCTACTTGTGTAACAAAATACTTTCTACTTGCAAAGCACTTAGGAGTACCAAAAAAAACTTAACTCACCAGGTTTTAAGCTAATACTACTCCCATAGCTTGTCCCTAATGCATTAACAAAAGACATATGGAAAGGCTATAGATCCACTAGAATGAGCTTCTAAAACTGATCATTTCCGGTCATAAAGTCCTATCCAAGAATAGTGTTAAATTAGGGATCTTCTATTGCGCCTCTGGATGAATAAACAGGTACTATTCCGAAGTCATCTAAGTAATTCCTCCAAGTATAGTGATGATCTTCGCAAAGCCTCTTTCTTCCTTACTTCTTTTGTCAATTGACCCCAGGATGGGCTAGTAATCCACACACTGGAATTTCTACAAAACCTAGGATCCCTTGATGCTAGAACCTAATGTAGAAACCTTAATAATGGGATACATATTCCTAATCATCCCTATTACCTTTACAATGTGTCCAAATCAGGGTTCTAGAATGCATCAGTAAAGACCACTATCCTCCCACATCCCAAAATTCACCCAAATTCATTTATGAGCCTCAATAATCTCTTTCGATGTTTCCATCATAAGCATTTAAGTAGCACATCACTTTCCACAATGGTTAAAGGTACTCCAATGCATATACAGTTTGTCAGTGAATGGAGGGTTGCAATTGTGGGAGGAACTTAGTGGATGAATGTCTAAATGGAATGGAATTCAGGCTACCCACGATGTATGAGACCAGCAATAGACATTATTATTCCATATTGCCTCCAAAAATTGTATAGAAAATTTTGTGAAAAAAAATAAAAAATCAGTAAGAAGGATTTTTTCATAGATCTAGGTATGTCCTTATGCAATCCTCACCTGGTGGTACCCTGTTAACCGATCCATTAAAGAGTAGACTTCGCACACAACTACTCCCTTTAAGGTCAATTTTGTTAGTAAAGGGGGGGTTGGAAGATAACTTAATCGTTGATACAAACCTACATTTAGAATCGCATGACATAGTCAAAATAGATTCTTATCCTTCCATGGTTGTTGATACTGTTAACTATGGAGGGCATAATCCATTCTGATTCTTCCACTACCTTAAAGACACCATATGTTATCATCTTGTCAAAGTTGTTACCTGACCCTTTAGAATGCAGGGGTGGATTCATTTTGACATGGCCGCTTCTGAATGTCAGGAACACAAAAAGATTGAAGTTTGAGGGCATGCATCTCCCCTAATTTGAATGGTGGCACTGCCTTTCTAGTTCATGACACACTAAACAACTGAATAAATCTACTTCTAACACCTCGGTACCACAAGGGAATCCTCATAACTCCATGAAGAGCTTATGGCCTTTCTAACCAATACTTCCCAATAAAAATTCATGACCTTTGGTTCTATCTCAATGGCGCAAAAAAAGGAAAAAATGTGTTCTCATAGAGATCCTGGTATGACTTCACTCGCATCGTGAGTTCGAAGCTATGACAACAAAAAAGGGGGCACTTTAGAATAGACAACATACAACTAATCTACTATCTATATTGGAGGATTCAGACCCTACATATACCATTGATGTACGAAACATGCAAACTCATGCGTGATAATTCCTCTTATTGTTTCTGTTACCTATTGAGGTATGTATCCATATAGGGGTCACCCAATAATTTTCAGTAGCCTATTTATTTGAAGCCTATAAACCCTACGGTCTTGAAGTCAATGGAGGTCACTAGAGATTTCATCTAGGATGTCAAGTGCATTGTATTTACACAGTTGTTTTAGAGCCTGGCATAAAAAGATGTTTCGATGTTGCACATTTTTTTAATTTTTTCTGGCATTGCATAACCAGTATTAATTTGAATTTTTTAATTTTTATTTTTGGAGAGAACTATAGATCAACTTTGACCATTTTTTTCCTGCACAGTTGTAGATAATTAGATGGTGTATTGAATAAATATAACCATTTTGTCAGATAGCTATTTTGACCTTTTTTTTTAAAATGCGGCAGTTGATGGATCTACCTCAACCATAATATTTTGCCTTTCATTTCCCCAGCTAGAATTTATGCATTGTCTCAATGTGAATGAGGAGAGGAACAATACTTAACAGAAGGCAAAAAAGTCAGGTGCAAGTGACTTTGGGAAGATATTTTGGCATTGTTCAAAGGCAAGAATGGACAAAGTGAAAGCTACATTTTGTAGCTTCTATACATGTTCAAGTTTCGGGACTTATCCTTTTTCACACATGAGGATATTTTTCTTCATGAAGATAGCGTGCAGATTGCACACAAACAAGTTTGAGGAGACCTTGCATTGTCAACATGCATGGTGGATACTTTTGGAGGATCGGTATACAAAGAATCCTTGCTAGGGATGCGGACGTAAGCCAAATAGGTTCATCACTATCAGTTAACTGATACTTGAAGTCTATTGAAGAACAAGAACTTACATGTGGGGCTATGGTTCCCCATGATAATGGTCGCAGATGGCATAAATAATAGCATGTGACCTATTTTGGGATTGGATAAGTGGTGAAGGGAATAGTTGCCCACCCTTATAAATATGTATATGAACTATCGTAGTAGAAGAGAGAGATATATATATGTATGTATGTATGTATGTATAGACCATGATCCACTGATCCATTGTGATACCTTAAGACTGGACCTTACTAATATCCAATGAAAATCTATGGGTTCCTGCATGGGCATAGATACATAGCCTATTTCACTGTAAGAAGCTAGTCTTGTGTAATTGTTAGGTAAATGAGACTCCCAATCAACTACCGATTCTTGATCAGAGAACACTAAGTGTCATTCTAAGTGTCATTCATGTGTCTAATGAGTAGTGCATGTTCTTTATTTAATCATGATTATCATTTAAGCTTGTTCTTGCTTAGATATGAATATGGCATGCCTTGTAGAATGATGGGTTATTGATGAATCTATATGTTCCTTCTTCATCATGCTAACATCCTACTATAGCAACCCTAAAGAGGGACTTGGTACCTTTGCGCACTTTGGGTGAGCGCTCAGTCTAGGCTGAGTGATGTGCCAGCGTGACTAGGGTGTTATCTGGTAAATTCGAGGCCGCATCATTGGTTCCATTTTCGAGGACCTCTTTTTCAGTTATTTTTCAGGATGATTCGCGATGAAGACGTACCAATTAACTCTGCGAAGTATTTGAAGAGTGGATACACAATCTAGAGGAAGAATATGCACGGCGGTTCAACATTGGATCTAAGTTTAACACACACACTTGGGTAGAACAGAATCTATATGATAGGTTATATGAGAGCTTTTTCACTATCTTTCCAGTAGAATTATACGAGTGGTTGATTGCTTATGCATCTAAGAAGAATTGGAGGTATCGCACACTTGTCTAGACACAAGAAGAATTTCAGGCCCTTTATGATGTTGATTTGATCTGGACTCGCATTGTGGATACATGGTTTTGTGGTGTTCTAAATAGTTATATTTTGGAATATTCAATTTCGACGTATTCTTTCCCAGAGGTAGCTGAATTCTAGTTTTTGCGGTATCCTAGAGGAGCATATCTATAAGGTATTCCACTGGAAATCAAGATCTTGATGGTAACTTTGAACCTAGAGAGTAAACCGATGGCTAACTAAACCTCACCACACATGAGGGAAGGAATAGGTTTGGTGAAAGATGACAAACCTAGCGGCAGAAAGGTAGAGAGAGGAAAGGCGGCTTAAGTATAATGAGGCACGTGAGAGGGAGATAGATAAGAAGCAATGTTCCATTGTAGAAAGTATGGCATTGAGGAGAGAGATGGATCATGAAGGATTTGAAGCTCATGTAGAAGACGTGGAGCTAGAGCATCGGGAACCCCCCATATTGGAAAGCATGATAGAGATCCCCCCTTGGCTTCACACAAAAGTGCTAGCAAAGAATACCTGGGCTGTGGGTGCGCATCTTAATCCACCTGGTGACCTATCCCTTATGCTTGGTTTTCCAGTATCTAGTATGACAAGTAATCAGCAAGTGGATTTGGGAAATTGGAGAACTGGAGTAAGTCAGAAAAAAAAATACATAAATGGCAGGATAGACGGCTTCAATGTTATTTGGAGGAATTTTTTCAGGTGCATCATCCACATAGAATGTAAGTGCATCGAATGTTGGATTCACCTCTAGAAGTGGAACTACCACACAGACTGTAGGGGTTCAGTATAGTACTATTGTCGGAGCATAGGGGAGTACATCTACAGGTCCTATTCTAGCTACAGGTAGAGGATTAGAAGGAATAGGTGGTTCTAGTTCTAGTGGATCTGGTGGTTTTAGAGGTAGAGGGAACATAGGAGGTTCTAGATCAGGTGGTCAAGGCCCGCAACAACCACAAAATATCTATATGGAGATGTCTCTTCATCTCCTGGAGTATAGAGGCATAGAGGATGTTGTTGAGCATGTGCATATGTGTGAAATATTGTGGCGCACATGAAAGGGATCACAGCTTCACTGCGTAAGGAAAGTCAATTTTCTACTACATTACAAGGATGTGCACACAACTGGTATAGGAAGTTTTACCCTGATCAAACTTGCGTGGATTATGTAGCACTAAAGGATGTGTTCTTGAAAGAGTTCCATATCCCTGAATTTGAGCAGAAGAGTATAAGCGTGCTCAAGGATATCAAGCAAGGCACTACTGAGAGTGTACGTGAGTATGATGCCACTTTAAGACACTTCTATCTAAGTTTTCTTATGATATTCATGCCAGCCGACATGCACAATGGTTTGTTGGAGGATTGATTACACCATTCAGAAGAGCACTGTCACATAAGACATACACTAATCCTTTGCAAAGCATTGGAAGTAGCTTTGCATGTTGAGGAAGTTGGGAGCATTGACACTGGTGTTAGTCCATTCTTAGAGGCAAAAATTACAGCTATGGAAAAATAGCTAGAAAAATTATCGATAAATTCAGCTCATGAAACACGCTCAGGGATTTGGTGTACAAATTGTGAAGTGGAAGGTCACACCAAGGATAGTTTCCCTTACAGATCTATACATTCATTATTGTTAGACTATGAAATCTATCATTTGAATCATGATGCTAGCCATTGTCCTTTGTTACAGCATGTGATAAGGAAGAATGTATCCTTCTTTTACAAGATTTATAAGTCCACGACCCATGATACTGAGGATTGTTGATTGATTGGTCAGATCCATGATGCTATAGACATTAGGGTATGACAGAAAAGTGTAACAGATAACTCTAAGAACAAGAATGAGCACCAGGATCGGGATCATAATCAAATGCGCTATGACAAGAATGAGGGGCATTTTGAAGGAGGTCGTGGAAGAGGATGTGGATATCATTGTGGATATGGAGGACAAGGCCGTGGTGGAGGAAGAGGTGAGTTCCCTCATGGAACATGTTATACATGTGGATCTCTTGACCACTATAGGCATGAATGTTCTTAGAATATTGCATGTTCTTTCTATGCAAAAAGAACCATAGCTATGAAGAGTGCCCAGACTTATATGAGCATTTGAGTAAGAAACATAAGCAAGAAAACAAAGGCATCAAGATGGTTAGAATCTAACATGTAGTAGAAGATTAGTGGATGCCTAAGATAGTACCAGAAGGACCTGAGGCATTAATAGTGAAGATTACTACATGAGCTGAAGTGGCACACGTAAGAGAGGCATTACACCAGAAGCCTATGATCACCAAGGAGGAGGTTTTGCATGCAAGGTACCCAGATCCTACTCATCAAAAGGAAGTTTATCAGGATACCATGGAAGTGCTAAGGAATATTCAGGGTGAGATACAATACTTAAAGGAGCAAACGAAAGCATCAGAGACAGTCCAAATTGATATCGATGATCTGAGAGAAGTGTGCAAAATGTTGTGCCAGGAGAACATCATTCCACTATTAGGAAGTTGGTTAAAAGGGAACACTCCACGCACAAGTATTGAGACCGGACGGCAGATTCTACATGAAAATCTTCCCCCTGATAGCATTGACTATGACAAGGAAATTACTCTAAATGTTGTTGTGGATGGATGGTTGTTGAGCAACATATTGATTGATACATGTGCAGAAGTAAATGTGCTCACATTAGATGCATGGGTACAAATGGGGAGGCCTCCATTACAGCCATCATCTAATGTGTTGTTTATGGAAAACTGAACTAAGGCCACTCCCATAGGAGATTGAAGGATGCAAATCTATAACTACCAAGGGGCACAACATTTCACTGGGGATTTTGAGGTATTAGCACTTTCAGAAGTAGACAATTTTCCAGCCTGCTTGGATGCCCTTTGTGTTATGCGAATAATGCTAACTTGAGATTCAATAAAGTATATCAAATTTGAAAACAATGAAGAGGAACCAGCAATTTGACGATACCTTTGATAATGGGATTTCTACACCCTATGTTGAGTCCTCTAAGTGAGGAGGACTATTAAACAAAATCTATGTAATGCTATTACAAAGGACTGCAAAAAGGTCAATGAGCCATCAAAGGAAGGCATCCTAAAATGGGAGGATTCTCATTCTATTAGTGATACTCCAAGTATTCCACTCCTAGTCAAGTTTGGGCTCATGGTACAATGAATTTAGTAGGGTCCCGAAGGTATAAAATATAATATCACAAGAATGGACTTTTATTGTTTCCAAACAGCTGGTGCAATGGTTAGGTGCACTATACTTTTGTATACAGGGACAGAATATCTTCCTCCCCTATTCTTAAAGCCATGGAAGCACAGTGGAATAGACCAAGTTAAGAGGATAAGATATGTTAGTGTATCCCTTACATGGGACAATAACGCGTTCTTGGGAAGAGATAATCTTATAAAATGGAAGACATTGGAAAGCGCATTGTCTACTAGGTTTGTAAGGAGCAATTAACCTATGCATATCTACACTTATAATGGTGATTAACCTACTCAGCATGACATTCAGCAGTGTGATAAGACTGTTCTGACATAGGCATAAAAACCTAAGGCCTTAACTGCGTGCAAATATTATACTACGTAGTTAAACTAAGGCACGTGCACTTGGTAGGAATATGTACAAGAAGCCTATGATCGAGAAATGCGTGGAAAATGGAATAATTTAAATAACATGTCTAATAGTACCTAGATGCATAGCTTCAAATCAATTAAGGAGGTTTATAGGATACAATTTGGAAGATTAATGAAAGGAGGGTGAAAGGCACCCCTAAAGGTGTGTCAAACCTGGCTGAGGGCCCCCAGAATAAATCATCGGGAGATTTGTCCGAACTGATGTCCAATGACCGGAATGAGAGAAATACCCATTTTTTTAGATACATTACTCACTATTATTCCAGTGTCGCAATAAAAGGGAACACTCTAGGTGCAAGTATTGAGACAAGATTGCAGACCTGCACAAAACTCCAAATCTTGCCAGTTGCCAAATCAAAACTATTTTACTCGGGAATGTTGACTTTTGGATGGAACGAGTTAAGAAATCCTTCAAACAAGATGTACGTCGTAGAAGTATATAATTTACATTAGATCCACGCTTTAAAAATGGGGAGACTACAACAATTGAGAAGCATCATAGATCTAATGTTTTTTTGTGGTGAACCGAACTAAGGCCACTCCCATAGGAGTTTTGAAGGATGCGTTTATAACTATACAAGGTGCCAAGTTCACTCAGGATTTTGAGGTATTAGAACTTGCGGAAGCAGATAGTTTTCTAGCCTTGCTTGGACGGCCTTGGTGTTATGCAAATAATGCTGACTTGAGATTCAATAAGGGGTATATCAGATTTGAGAACAAAGAGGAAAGGGTTGTGCTACCTTTAACCGATGGGAAGTCTACACCATATGTTGAGCCTCTAAGTGAGGAGGACTTAAACAGATTCTATGTCTGCACTTTTCAGGATCCATAAGTCAATGATCCATAAACTGAAGGCATCCTAAAGTGGGAGGATTCTTATTCTATCAGTGATACTACAAGTATTACTTGTGAAAATTAGGCTCATGGTACATATAAACTTGTAGGGCATGAAAGGTGAAAAATGCATGATACACGCAAGAATGGAATTTTGTTCTATTAGATATAGGTGTTGGCGTAGTACCTTGGTATATAGGGGCATAAGATCTTCCTGTATTTTTGGAAGTCACGGAGGCACAGCGCATAGAATAGTTCAAGAGAAGAGATATGTTAGCATATGTCTTGCACAAGACAATAGTGCACTAGTGGGTAGTTCATAGAGATAATCTTATGGAGTGGAAGGAGATCATAATTGCCCTATCTACCAAGTTTGTAAGAATAAATGCACCTACGTAGATCTACACTTATAATGGTGATCAACCTGCTCAACATCACATTCAGTAGTGTGAGAGACTCTAGATAGTAGGACAGGAAGCATTACCACCATCACTCTAGGTGCATACATTGTACTCTACTCTATAAAGATGTGCAAGCACCTGGTATGTATATGCTGAACTACACCGAGAAACTGGGAATTGGTAAAATTTGACTGTAAGAATGATCCAGAAAATTGACTACTTTTCTTCCCAACCTCCAATAGAAGAGGAATTAAAATTTTTTAAGCAGTTAACTATGGGAGATAGTGCAAAGGTGGAGGAACTCATACAATACATATTTGATGAGACAGAATCAAGCATGTGTTTTGAAGAAGGAGAAGACTTCATATTGCTTGAACGGGTTTTTCTTGAGAAAGAAAAAGGAAAGATGGTTTACATCATGGATGACGAGGAAGTTGAGAACTTGGATATTGAACATTCAAAATGGGTATGTGAGGTCTTGGACATCCCATACATGGATACGTGTACCTATCATGAACCCATAAAGACAAAGGTCAATATAGGATTGGATGATGAGCCTAAGGAGGCCATAATTGGAGACTACTGGTTAGACTCAGAGGTGGAAAATATTATTGAGTTACTATGGGATTACCAAGACTTATTCCCTCGAGAGTATCATGAACTTAAAAGTTTGGATGAATCACTTGGGGAAATGAAGATAAAACTTAAGAAAGGTGCGCATCCATTGAGAAAGATACCTTAGAGAATGAATCCTAATTTGTGTGAAAAGATAAAAGAAGAAATTGATAAAATGTTGAAGTCTGGAATCATTCGAACTTTGGATGAGTCAGAATGGGTTAGTCCAATGGTGATCAGTATCAAAAAGGATGGTAGAATTCAAATATGTGTGGACTACATGGAGCTAAATTTTACATGTGTAATAGACCCATTCCCTACGCCATTTACTGAGGAAATATTAGAGGGAGTTGCAGGGCGTGAAATCTATTCCTTTACAGATGGGTTTTCTAGGTATCATCAGGTTACGATTGCTAGGGAGGATCAAGAAAAGACAACTTTTACTACTGAATGGGGTAGTTTTTCCTATACTGTGATGCCTTTTGTATTGAACAATGCACCTTTTGTATTCTCACGGATAGTTGGTCACGCATTCAAATATTTTATTCACTTCTTCTTATAGGTCTACTTCTATGATTGGATAGTATATGGGCTTGTTAAGGATTGTTGTGACAATCTGCACTTAATGTTTGATCGGTGCAGAAAATTTAGTATCTCTTTGAACATCAAGAAGTGTATATTTTCCACACCTTTTGTAATACTATTTAGACACATAATCTGTAAGGAGGGATTTCTTGTTGATCCAGCTAAGGTTGCATTCATTTTAGGGTTGGATGCACCTACCAGTCAGAGCGAGGTGCATGGATTTTTAGGTCACACAAGATATTATATAAAATTCATTAAGGGATATGCCAAAATTTTCACACCTTTGGAGGATTTAATTAAAGGAATAGGAACATTCTATTGGGGAGAATCACAGTAGCACACATTAGAAACATTGAAAGAGAAACTTATTACCATGCCTATCCTACATTTTCCTTCATTAGATAAACCATTTCATGTACATGTGGATGCCTCTGGCATGGCCATTGGCACTGTGTTATCTCAACCTAAAGAAGTTATTTTCAATCATCCTATCTGATTTGCTAGTAGGAAGCTGACTCTTACTGAACAGAATTATACAACTACAGAGCGCGACCCTTTGTCCATGATCTATGCATTACACAAGTTTTGACAGTATTTTATAGCTACACCATTTGTATTCTATATGGATCACATGGAATTGAAGAATTTGGAGGAAAACATCACCTTATAAAGGCACATCTACAAATGGGTACTCCTATTTCAAGAGTTTTATTTCACAGTTGTGGTGAAGCCAGGGAAGAGTAACTCTAGACCATACCACTTATCTAGAATTAACTAAGGGGAGGAAGCACAAATAATTGAAGAAACCATGCCAGATGCACATTTATATAGGTTACAATGCATGTCATTATAATTAGAATACATTGTTGTATTTCTACAGATTAGTGTGGCACCAGAAGGAATGAAGGCATTAGAAAAGAAACAGCTTGCTATACACACAACACCATTTATGTTCATTAGTGATGACCTATACAAGTTAGGTAGAGATGAAGTATTACGTCATTTTGTATTAGAGCTTGAGTGCAAGGATATTATGGAAGAAGCATATGGTGGTATTGCAGGAGGCCATTATGCAGGTAATATGACTTCCTGGAAGATCCTACTCACTAGATTATGGTGGGAGACATTGTATAAAGACTGTAAAGAATATTTTAAGGTGTGTGACCATTTTCAGCACCTAGGAAAACGAGGAAAAGAGATGAAATGCCACTGAGACCTATTATTAGTGCCGAACCATTTGAGAAATGGGCCATAAAATTTGTAAGACCTATTTTTCTATCCGCGCATAGGACTGGATCTCACTATATCATTACTTGCATATATTATCTCACACGGTGGTATGAATCAACACCTACAAAGGATTGTACAACATCGACAACAACTAGGTTTCTATGCGATAATGTTCTTACAAGATATGGATGTCCTTTAAGTTTGAAAAGTGATAGGGGTACACACTTTTTAAATGAAACCATCAGGATCATACTAGATGATTTTATGGTTGCCCACCATAAGACTACACCTTACCACCCTCAGGAAAATGAAATTGTTGAGGATTTAAAAAGGATTTTGAGCCAGGCATTGACAAAAAATTGTGATGTTGGAAGAAAGGATTGAGATGATAAAGTGTCAAATGTTCTTTGGGAATATAGAAAAACTTATAAGAGATTGAATAAGGCCACACCATTTTAGTTTATGTTTGACATCGAAGTCATTCTTCCTATAGAATTTATGTTACCTTCTTTATGTATTATGCACGCTGGTTGTCTAGATGATGAGAAGGCTTTAGAAGAGAGAGTGTATTGAGAAGATGATTCAACTGGATGAGTGATGGGCCATATCACGATGGATTCAGAAGTAGGAAAAGGCCAGGAAAAAATCATGGCATGACATAAACATAAGGGATAAAAAGTTTAAGATTGGAAAAATGTCACTTCTCTATGACAATAAGTTCTTGCACCATCCAGGAAAACTTAAAGTACATTTGTTGGGGCCGTATGTCATCACTTACATACTTGAATCATGTGCTTGTCAGTTAGAAGCACTTGATGGAACATGACTACCCAATTACTTTAATATAAGTAGACTGAAGCCCTACTATAAATAAGTCTTCTTTTTGTTTTTAATAAGGCAACATTGCCATTTAGATTAGGTTTCCATTATGTATTTAATTAATTTATTTCCTTCATTGTCACTATGCTTTGTCAATTTAGTTGTTTTATTGTGTAATAAGTGCATTTGAGCACCTGAAGTTGATTACTATGTGAAGAATGTTTATGCGTAGAGGATTGCACATAATTTTAGTGTGGGGTGGTTGTAGTTATCCAAGAACAATACTGTGGGAGTTGAAAGGTGAAAGGAATAAGCAGCTACGGGTGTGCTTTAAGTCAAAAGAAGATTGCTTCTCAAAAGTGACCAAGGATGGAGATGAATGGAAGGAAAATATAACGTGAGGTAAGCAGAGGCCATGATAACTACCAGGAGAAGGTACAGTGACGAGGTACTCAGGTACATGGGCACATGCTAAAGAGAATTCTATGACCAGAGGGTAGGAAGGCATGCTAAAATTTTATAACTGGGGCATGAAGATGTATTGTACAGAATGAACAAATTTGGTCAATGAATGAGAGGATATTTGGTAGGTGAAGGAGCAATAAATGCATCAAAATTTTAAAATTATATAGGGATGAGATGTGAATTCATTTTTACTGTTGCAACTAGAAGTATTTGAGGAAAGAGCTAAGTGCAAAGATCCAAGTGATCGGGTTAAAGTGCAAAGGGTGTGAAACCAAGCGTGACAAACAGATCTGTGTGAAAATAAGCTTGTGTCCCTAGTGGTGAAGGGTTTGAGCAAAGCAAGGTGACAGAGAGGAGTTAAGGCACATAGTTTTCACCTAGGGCATGATTGAATCGAGCTAGGGTTTCATTCAAAAATTATAGAGTTAAGGAGGAGATGATTGTAAGGTAAAAATGGCACCCAAGAAGGAAGCTACAGTAGTAGAAAAAGGAAAGAAGAAGGTGGTCATTGAGGAGGAAGAGATGGCACCTGAAAGTAATTTTACAGAAATGTAATATCCAGAAAGAGTCATCGTCAGTCAGGAATGAGATTCACACATGAAAAAGATAAAATTAAGTGAATAAAAACACAAGACTTTAGAGAAAAATAAGGATCTTGATTCCTTGCTCACTACGAGGATGAAAAAACGTATGGAAAATGACATACCGGTTTATGACGATGCAGGAGAGAAGATTTTGAAGAAAATCGGGGTCTACTAATTATATGAGCTTCCATATTTTAGGAAGTATGAGCCCTTGTACCAGTGGCTCATGAGCAGAGTGCATCACGACTTCTTCTACTTTATAAGATGCAGAGTTAGAATCTCATCCATGCTTATCTCATCAGTGACAAGTTTGAAGGCAATGTGAGAGGATATAAAGAATGATCTCAAAAATAAAGACACAATCTTAAAGACTAGACAAGAGTTGGGGTACCTGAAGGATCTACGCAGTATGGATATAGACAAATTGAAGAACTGTCTAGTTGTGCAAGCAACAACACATCTTAATACAAAGTTGAACAATCAAGAGTGGTGGTCACAAGTAAATACTATGTGGTTACACGTTGTGCAAAAAATGTTGGAAGGAGTAGTCTATAATATTGTAGGATACATTGCAGAGTAGATAGTAGAGGAAGTGTGAAAAGGAGGGAATATTAGATTTGGGGCTGTTCTATCATCACTAGTATTCATGGAAATTGGAGTACTAGACGGACCGAATGAAAACGTGTGGGAATACCCCATGGAGAATAAGTCACCAGCTGAAAGGTTCAGCAAGTACTTATGTAAAGGGTCCATAATAGATGACGTCAAGCATAGGGTAGAGAAATGGTATGATAGGCTCCACACAACATTTGGAGAAGAGTGGCGCATCCCAAAGGACCTACCATTAGTAGTGGGGAAACAAGTCCTATTTTCTATATATCAACATTTCTTCATCGTGCGCTTCCCAATGAGAGATGGATTCTGGAGCCCTTGGTGTAAATTGCCTTATGCATTCACTACAAGGTATTTCCAAGCATTTGTTCATAGATTCATAGACATGCGTTGACTAGTATTCAATGCAGCTAAGGTAGACTGTGACTACCACACATTGAGGAAGAAGTTCCTATGACGAGAAGCTCTTTTTGGAGGTGTTGAATATTAAGCCAATAATTCTGGCTGTAGTAGATGTATATCTTCAGCTAAAGCCCAAGATGGAGAATAATAAGTATGTGGAGAATGAATTCGTGTTCCCAGGGCCACTGAATGGTAAGCACACAATGGAAAACATACCCACGCAAAGGCCAATAGAAACTATTGAGGTAGAGGATGAAAAAGATGAGTGTGAAGATAGTGGAGGCTTGGAGCACAAAAGAAAGCAACCATATGACATAGAAGAGTCATAGTGCATGACCACTCCACCTCAGGGACAGGATGAAAAGGAAGATACAGAGGTTGAGTAGGGGGAGGACATATTTAAGAGAGTTTTCAGATGCACAAGGAATCAAGGTGGAACCCCACATATTGTAAAGAAATAACCTCGTCTCTCTCCACACAAGGACACTGCTGAGCCAAAAAGGAGAAGAAATTTGAAGTTAGATGAAGAAGTGGAGGAATCAGGGGAGAGAGATTGTGCATCTCCTACCCCATTCAAGTAAGAAGACGAGCCACAGAATGAGGAAAAGAAGAAAGATGAAGAGATGAAGGACGAAGAAGAAAGAGAGAAGGAAACCTCTGGATCCATGCATGTGACTTCTCAAGGTGTAACGAGATAGACTCCTAATCTTTAAGCTACAATTCCCAAGGGACCTATAGCAAAGAGGATCAGTGGGGAACACAGTGGGCTATGCAGAGGACAGAAAAATCATCCACACACGGTTCCAAATCACTATAGAACAAAAGGATTTAATTGGCTGGGAACTAATGGATGGGGATATGGAAACTATGCGCACTCGAAAGCAACTCTCATGGTCAATGCATAACCATATGGATGAGGATAAATTTTATGTATGCGAAGAGTCATGCGTTTCAAGATGGCTGAAGTAGGCACCCCAAGCTAGACATATGACAGTAAATCCTATTGTCATGTCAGATGAGCGGATCAGCAATGCATTGGTGAAGGTTTCTACTGAAGTTACAAGAAGAAATGTGGACAAGGCCACAACAATCAGAGTGTTATGCGAGGAGTTAAAGACGAAAGATGTAGTGATAGTGCACCTAACCAGAGAGAGGGACTTAGTATAGAAGAAGAATGAAGTATTTATCAAAATCATAGAGGAGATTGGAGACAATGTCATAAGAGCTAGGCCACACTTGGAGCCCAACATACCACAAATGTTTCCCTCAGCGATAAATTATGTAGGAAAGTTGGCGGACCTAGTGCTTAAAGATGAACCTCTGCACATGTCAATGTCAAAGAATACTGAAAAAGAGGTAGAAAGGGCTAAGGATGTAATAGTGAAAAAGATTGCATCATACAAAGTCTTACTGCAAGCACTCCAAGAAGAATTGAAGAAGACGGTGTTAGTGCAAAATCACAGCACCCACAAATGAGTTATAGATATGATTTTATAAGGAAAAATCATTTGGTGTGATTACACAATGTTGAACTTTCCCAAAGTTTGGGACCTTTGCAAATGGGGAAAGCTCTCTAGAGAAGGTTAGTTCCTCTTCCTAAACTACCTGCCACAAGCTATTCTAGTGCAGGCAAGCTAATCTAACCTAATCTAACTTCCAAGGAGACAGGGAGAGAAATAAAACTAGAAAAAAAAGAGCCTACACTAAAATGGTGATACACCAGAGAAGGAAAGTGTTGATCATCTATCAAAACTGCCATGGAAACAAAGAGAGGTGAGCAATGGAAAGGATGGACAAGTGCATCACAAAACCAAGGATGGATTTCACACAAAAAATGTTCCAAAACTCCATGAACACATCTCTAAAACCTGCAATGAACATCCAAACATGCAAAATACTTGCAATGAAGAGAGGCAAGAAGAAAACAACCAAAAAATGAGCAAGGATGGACAAATGCATCACAAAACATGTTTTTTATTGCTCTAGAAGTTTAGACAGAACATCATTTCACGGGTAAGAAGAAAAAATTCCATTACATAGCAAGGGATGAGGCTCAAACTCCATTTTTGACCCTAGGTAATAAAATAAGGGAGAGGCAAAGAAGAAGGATGAACAACTTTTACAAAATGAGCCAAAACTAGCTTTTATTGCTCAAACGGAATGAAAGAAATGAGAAAACGCGGGAAAATCTGATTTGAAACTTCAACCACCAACAAGATCCATTTAATTGGCCAAAAAAATGATGGGTTTCCATGAAAAATCCCATACATCTAAGTACATTGCTTCACAGAGATAGAAAGAGGCCCATACTTCATTAATTTTGGTTGTTGGGGTCGTTTTCTTTAACTTTTCCATGTCAGAGACTTTTTCCCATTTTTTTCCCACAAAACATCATCAAAATTTAAAATTGAGGGGTCCATTGTGTAGAGGATTTCACCATCTTTCTAATGATATAAAAATCATGAAAATATGAGCTCTGGTACGAAATATATGCCCCTCTAAAGATTTAGGGTAAAAATGGCAAAATTAGGGCAAAAATCAGGTTCGCGGGCCAAAATTTGAACTTTTTCCCTCTTTTTTCAAATTGGGAAATTTTAAAAGAAAAAATCTACACCCCACTGGCTCGATGACACGTGGATCCTTCTAGTTTATCCGCCCCTTAAAAAACAACATTTCCCCCTTTCACGAAGATGGGAAATTTTCCTAAAATTCTCCGTGGCCCCGCCACTCTGAGACACATGGCACTGCCTGATTAGCTGAGGAGATGCAGTCCATTCTTCACTTTTACATTTTTCACCACTATGGAAAAGATTCCCAAATCCTCTCGATGCCCTGACTCCCACCAATGAGTGGACACGTTGCAACATTTGCTTAGCTCGGTGGGGATGTGCTCCTATTTTTTCCTTTGAGAAACTTTGACAAAAAATCCAAAAATTTAGAAGTCCTTCCACCCCCACCACTTTGCCTTGACACGTGGCATCGTTTCATTTATTGCAAGCCTCAAACAATTTATTTTCCTTTATCCTTTGTGGGCTCATGGGAAAAAAATTTCCTTTGAGTTTTTTTTCCAAAAGGGCTAAGTTCCAAAAATTTTCCCACAAGTCCACCTTGGTAAATTTTCCTTGGCAAAAATGCTTCCTTACCTCCGCAGGCCCGCCTAGGGAAAATTTTCCCTCCAAACTCTTCCGAGCCATAACTAAAAAAATATAAGGAGTTAGGAGGACTTCTTTTACTTTCTGGAAATGGGAATAAAAATCCTATCTATGAAGCCATTTCGAAAATCTTTTGAGTGTTTGCAATGTGTGAATATTGAAGTTGAAGCACAAGAAAGGAAAGAATAAAGTTAAGTTAGCCAAAATAAGCAGGGTGCTCATTTTGGATAACAATTTTGGTGACTCAGAGGGGTCATCTACCTGCTAGATGAATGATCAGTGTCCTTTTGAAGCATCTATTGGGCATGCAGTCAAGCTCGATAACCAACTCTGATCTGAACTATGAAAATCTGACCTTTGAGCCACTTGGAGACCCACTGAAACTTGGAATTGATCTTCACCAAAATGCCACTGAAATGGACTGTGCAAGAGCAACCAAAATAGCACCAAACAAATATGTACAAAATTTGAAATCATACATACCCTAAGTGGGTTATGCAGAGTGTGCAGAAGCACTTATTCTACTAAAAGCAAACCTACCTACTCTACTCTAACTGGAAGCAAAGGTAAGCTAAAAAAACCCTGAAACTGGTTGTGCAAAATAGTTTCCTTTCCTCAAAATTGGTAGCCATGCAAATGATTTGGAGATGATTATGGCTGGTTGGATGAGTTGAAAATAAACAAGAATCTTGTCTTCTACCCAAATTAGCAAGGTGTTAGCTAAAAACAAATTAGATACCTCTTTTAGTTGCTTTGCATTTGGATTGTAGAGGTATTGCAGCTGATCCTTGGTACTTTGATGCTCATACTCATGCTCAGAAGCAAGCATGACTGTTAGACACTCCTCCCTTAGCTCTAATGAATCCAAGTACCTAATTGGGCATGGTCTGATCCTTTGAATGTGCCCATAAATGTACTCTACTGCAATTAATTCTCCTTTAGCTCCAATGAATCCATTTCAGCATCAAAACATTCTTCTAGCAGAGTGCCAACATGGTTCACTACAACTTGATGGCAACTCTATGAATGATCTTCTTGCTTCTTTCTGCTGTTTATAAAATCAGCCTTGGCCAGCTTCTCCTTCATCTGCTACTTGTGCTCTTGAATGATTCATCTCGAACCTCATCTGAAGGCTTCACCATCAAGGGGATCTTCTTTGTGTGGACATCCAAAATTCAGCAGCCCAACTCTTCAGATTGGTCTCAAGGGGATAATTTGCTATCCGAAATTCATTTCTTGTTCTATTGGGTTCCTCTTCTTGATGTTCTCCTTGACTGATTTTTTTATTTTCATCCTCCATACATGGATTTGGGCATACAAGAGGAGGGGTGGGTTGTGATTCAATTGTTTTTACAATTATTTGTGGTGGGAAGGGAGGTGGAACTTCTTTTTTGTTTGGAGGGGATGAATCTTTGGAAGGGAAAAGGACAGAACAATTGAGATGAGGTGGAAGACTAAGGGATGGAGAAATGAAATCAACACTTGGGGTAGCATGGGCTAGATTTGGAATTCAGCATTCAAAATGAGATGGTGCTACTTGAGGAATGGAAAGAGAAAAACCATATGATGGTGTAGAACTTACCCATTGACAAGGTTGCTCAGCACCAAATTCATAGGCCCCTATCTCTCCTATCCATTGTGTAAGTTGGGGCAGCATCTCCACCATGAAGTCTAGCTTCTCCTAAGGGCTGAAGTGTCTTAGAAAAGAGCCAACCCATGGACAAGGTGCCCTGTAACCAATTATGAAAGCCTCCATTTGAATTACATCTCTTGATTGCACCATACCAATCTCCATTTTCTAGATCTTCTCCAAAAGACCAACATCTTGCATTTGATTGTTATCATTGCATGCGTACCCTTGCTCTTTATATGCTTCATATCCAAACTAATTTTGGCATTGACCATATGGATATGCATACTAGTTTTGAATTTGATCAAAATTCTCATATGGAGGATTTGAAAAACATGTCGGAGGTGGGAAACATTGCTGCTATTGTAAATGTGAATTCCATTATGGAAATGAAGTCATGATTGCATAACTTCATGGAATGGAAGAAGATGGAAGAGATGGAAGGAAGAATGGATGAAAAATTAATGGAAAGAAGGTCTACTACTTCAGAGATGGGTTGCTGATTAGATGGAGTGGCCAGATGTGTTTACAATTACCTCCAAAGGCTGAAATCTTCACAGGAACACACCAACCTACAAAAGACGAAGTGGAAGACCTCTAAGGTCCCATCGGGTGTGCCAAAATTGTTAGTGGTGAATTGTGGTGTAAGATTTGTTGTTTTTGCTAAGACACTAAGAGAAGATGAAATATCTAACCCCAGTGTCCCACTGGGCATGCCAAAATTGTTAGTGCAAAAGCATAGCACCCCCAAATGAGTTATGGATATGCTTTTCTAAGGCAAAGTCATTTAGTGTGATTGCATAATATTGAACTTTCCAAAAGTGTGGGACCTTTGCAAATGGGGAAAGCTCTCCAGAGAAGGCCGGTTCCTCTTCCTAAACTACCTACAACAAGCTATTCCAGTGCAGGAAAGCTAATCTAAGCTAATCTAACTTCCAAGGAGGTAGGGAGAGAAAGAAAACTAGAAAAAACAGATCCTACACCAAAATGGTGATACACCAGAGAAGGAAAGTGTTGACCATCTACCAAAACTACCATGGAAACAAAGAGAGGTGAGCAATGAAAAGGATGGACAAGTGCATCACAAAACCAAGGATGGATTTCACACAAAAAATGTTCCAAAACTTCATGAACATAGATCCAAAACCTGCAATGAACATCCAAAAAAGAAAAAATACCTGCAATGAAGAGAGACAAGAAGAAAACAACCAAAAAATGAGCAAGGATGGACAAATGCGTCACAAAACACATTTTTTATTGCTCCAGAAGTTTGGACAGAACATAATTTCATGGGTAAGAGGTAAAAATTCCATTACAGAGTAGGGAAGGAGGTTCAAACTCCATTTTTGACCCTAGGTTAGAAAATAAGGGAGAGACAGAGGATAAGGATGAACAACTATTACAAAATGAGCCAAAACTAGCTTTTATCGCTCGAACATTATGAAAGAAATGAGAAAATGCAAGAAAATTTGATTTGAAACTTCAACCACTGACAAGATCCATTTAATTGGCCTACAAAATGATGGGTTTCCATAAAAAAAACCCATACTTTAAAGTACATTGCTTCACAGATCAAGAAAGAGGCCCATACTTCATTAATTTTGGTTGTTGGGGTCATTTTCTTTAACTTTTTCATGCTAGAGATGTTTTCCCATTTTTCTCCCAAAAAATGCCATCAAAATTTAAAATTGAGGGGTCCATCATGTAGATGATTTCACCATATTTCCAATGATACAAAAATCACAAAAATCCGAGCTCTGGTGTAAAATATATGCCCCTCTGATGATTTAGGGAAAAAAGGGTGAAATTAGGGAAAAAAATCGGGTTCGCGGACCAGAACTTGAACTTTTTCCCTCTTTTTTCAAATTGGGAAATTTTTCCAGAAAAAATTGTGCCCCGCCGGCCTGATGACACATGGTGCCTTCTGGTTGATCCATGCCTTCAAAACAACATTTTTCCCCTTTTGCAAAAAATGGGAAATTTTCCCAAAATTCTCTGCGGCCCTGCCACTCCGAGACACGTGGCACTACCTGATTAGCTAAGGAGATGTGGCCCATTCTTCACTTTTACGTTTTTCACCACTTTGGAAAAAAATTCAAAATCCTCCTGACGCCCCGACTGTTAGGAATTAGTATTTACATTGTGCAAGATAATAATTACATCGGTAATTATTATTATATTGTTTAATATGTTATTAATATATTATTGTTATATAAACAATAATATATTATTAGTATTGAGTTGTGTATTGTTACGGGAGTAACAATCACAACTAAATAGGTTTAATTGTTGTAACACCTCCCTATTTTGTAGGAGGTTGTTTTGGCTATGTATATGGCTATATAATAGCCTGTGAATGTAATTAAAATAGGGTAAATAGAATATATTTCTGTGTTGATTTAATCAAATCTGGTTCTGTGCTTACATCTGGTATCAGAGCGATAGAATGGAGAAATAGTTTGAAAAAGGGGCATCGTTGTAGTCTATGTATTTGTCCCAAATTTATGAGTTTCATTTTCTGACAATAATAGCGTAGTAGAGTGCAGATTGGTTTTCTAGATATTTGCAATAGTTTGAAGTATCCTATTTAGATCTTACTATACACAGTGGATCCCATATTTAATGAAGCTTCCTTACAAGCTCATCATGACCTCACAACACAAGACTCAATTTTTTTTTCCAACAGTCAACGTCTATAATGATCCCAGTTGCTCAGATTGATGTCATAAACAGGTAGCAACTTGCTCATTTAATCCATACAACACAGATCTAACTGATCACTGGAGGTAAATATTTATTTCTGAGCATCAAGTTCTGTGTTTTTTTTTACATGCAAAAATAAATAGTGGTGGCCAACTCCTTCTCTACCAGACGCTAGGGACTACATTTATGCATGATATGACAAACTCTGCAGAGATTTCTCCCGAACTTGTGGGTTGAATTGAATGAATGCATGCTAGTTGTCAGGTTCCCCTTGATCATAGGCGAATCGATAAGCACGTGGTCTTCGGTTACCAAATGACAGAGTTGAACCAGATTTATCCACACCGCAGGTCCATGCATGGTGCACCGTCAAATTTCATCACCTATGGAAAATATCAATAATCATTGTGCTTCCAAGTCTACAAATATACATGAGTTTTTCCAATACAATCGCCAAGCTATCCTTTGATTTGGTTATTCAAAGTCTACAGAAGAAGTAGGTAGTACTTTATTTGTTTAAAGTTTGATAGTATTTGGCACACTCTTTCCATATATGTTCTTAATTAAAAGGTCACGGAAGTGAGAGATTAAAAAGACTCGTGCAGTTCTATTTGTGTCACTAGATTCTATTTGAGATTTGAGTCATTTTGTTATTTTATTAGTATATGTCAAAATTTTAATTATTTGTAAAAAAGGGTGCATTTTCGGTTGTATCTGACACCTATCTCACAATGGTCAAGAAAAGAAGAAAACAATGTATTCTTATGGAACCAATTACCATGGAGAGAGACATAAAAAATATACAAGATCAAGAAAATTTAGCTATGCTAAATTTAGAAGAAGGATATGAAGGTGACAGTGAATTTGAACCACCTAGATCTCTAAAAAGAAAAAGTTTAATAGCTAAAGAATACAAAGACCATCTTTTACGAAAAATGAGAAGTTCGGAAAAGAAGTCTGAGCACATTTCTCTGACCTAAGCGGTATGTATGATGGAGGAAGGAGGCATCAGAGGAAGGAGGTTGAACAACGACCTCTCGTCAGTCACCAACGATGGGGCCATGCAGAAGCTGTGGTGGCATATGTATGGTGTGAGTATATGATTTTCAGTGTGGTTTCCATTTTCTCAGTGTGCTTCAATTTGCAGTATTCCTGTTTTGTGTGGTATTTGATGAATGTTGGAAAGAGAGTTGTGTTGGAGTGTAGATGACTGACAGAGATCCTCTGAATACCATACTTCTTTAGAAGATGGTTAGCTAGAAGAATACGTTCACTAGCATTAGTGACCATGCGTAACAAGACCTAACTAGCAAGATCCATTCAGGAGTATGTTCTTCGATGAATTTTGCTTCTCAGTATCTATTTGAGTGGAATTTCACATTGTGGGGGGGAATTCATACAAATGTTCCATTCACATTCTGCACCCAAAACAACTTATTCAAGGAAAGCTTCCAGTGGCAGTGGTAGTTTTCTATGTTGTTTGAGATCGAGTGGCAGCGATCAATGACAGAGACTACGATTAAGAACATTACGATTCTTATAGGAAGTAATGTGAAATTTTTTCAGTATATCTTCTATTGTGCAGTTTTGAGATATGCATGTTGTGTTTCCTACATAATTCCTTGATGTATAAGCATAGTGGTGAATAGTAGCACCAGAGTAAGTCAGTTCATGGATCTTGAAATGGTTTGTGGGAGGATCCAGAAAACCACACGAGGTGGACAGTTGATGAGGTTCCTGTCACGTCAAGGTTTGTGGTAAGCCTATTTAAAACCATGGAAGGAGAGATCCTTTCTTTTTGATCAAGGTCATGAGTCACAGAGTTGGACATGCCACAGGGGTGACCATACTATTTCTACCATTATCGAGATTGATCTACTCGGGCAACTGGGTCTACCGCAGGCACTAATGTTTCAAACATAGATTATCTTAGCCCAACAAATACGCCTGTAAGTAAAATAAATTAGAAAATATAGTGTGACGGAAAACACCAGGGTGTCTAGAGACATAGGGACACCCAACAGTCGATGGAGACTCTTACATTTCGATGGATACACTTGTGGGTAAAAATTATAGAGTTTACAATAGTAAGGCTAACAGAACCTCAATGGGTCTGAGACTAAAGATGCTCATGATGGTTTACGGTGAGATTCCATGGTTCAACGGAGACCAACCTGTTTAAATGTTGCTTTTCACAACCAGTATACTAAAAAAAAATAAGTGCTATCTGACCGTCTTGCTATGGTATCACGTAGATGCGCACCTGTTAGGACAACCTACAACAACGCACCCCCTGAAAAAACATTGGCAAATCATCAGGGAATTGAAATTTTTTAACAAGCAAACAGGTTAAAGGTTAGCCAAAGAATCTTATTTCTATCTCAGACCCACCAATCATGATCAATGGATGCTTTAGTACTATTTAAAAAAATTACTCATGTTAAATAACAATCAGTTATCTCGAACACATGAGGTGGTTAGAAAAAGAAGATACATACGCTGAACAGATATCCATAACTATTGGAGGATGGACTTCATGTCCTACCAGGCATGTTAATTATGCAATGAAAAAGTTACAAAGCTATGATGAGGTTAAATAACTAAGCTAATTTGACTCACCATGCAACCCTGAGATACAGAACTACAAAAAACAGAGTTATTTGTACATGCATCATAACTTTGCAAAAACCTCAAAACCTAGCATATCTACTACTCTCTAACTCTTTTTCAAGCTATAAACATTGAACCTAATGAAGATGCTAGTAAGCAACTGTGATTTTGATAGAACTCATCTTGGTCAAGAATGGCGTCCTCAACCATTCATGGCTTCTATGCCTTATGATTCTCTCCATTTACTAAAACATTGGATTATGGGATGCACATGGAGGTGTTAAGCTCAAGGCCAATGGCGGAGGTATATTAAGATCAAATTTCCTATTAGCTTAAAGATATGCAAATGAGATCTCAAGCTTTCTTAGGCTTGTTTTTTGGTTTTGTGTTACGTAAAGTTGTAAGTTTGAATGAGGTACGCTTAGCCTTCGTATTTTATGTTTTTGGTTTGGAAAATTTTGGAATTGTGGGCATGTTGGGACTAAAGATCAAAAACACTTTTATTTAGATTAGGATAAACATGCTTTAGGATTAGTTAAGCTTGGTTTACGATAGTTCCCTAGGGTTGACTAGTTTCAACGGTTGATTAGGGTCAAGTGATTATAGATCTTAGTTGGGAGGAGTCCTGATAACCATATTGTGACTGATAGTCTCCTAGGAAGGCCATAGAATTGGGTTTAGAGAGAATTAGGGGATTCTGATGGTCAAAGAGAGGAATAATTTAAGCTATCAGAGCGATTTAGCCCAATTAAATGATTATAGGAGGAATACTACCGAAAGAGCATCGTGAATGGGCATATGAGAATGAAGCGAAGAACGACTAATTGACAAAGTGTCATCAATCGGTTAAATTGGAGGAAATTCTAAGTGTAAACATATTTTAGGTGTCTACACAAAGATGCTCACAAGCTATTTCTCGAGAATGGAGCATGGAAAGTTACTAGCAATCCCATGCCATATTTGTAGTAACTTGTAAAGGTTCAATTTTTCATTTTTTGGAATTCCCAAATCCATCATTGTAATTCTGAGTCTAGGTTGACTGAGAAATGTTTTAACAAACTTCTTGAGAGATGCTAAATTTTGTTATAGAGCCCTTTGGGAGGTGTAGAACCAATCCAAGGCTTGTCCACCTAGACCTTTTCTGGACATAGATGCATTAAGAAGACATCACTATAGGCCACTCTTGATACTATATGAAACTCCTTGTATAGTTCTCTAGGAATCATTTTGGACCTTGTATTATTTGTTTGACTCTTTGGCCATCTCAAAAGATTTGGGAAAGGGGATGAACAAAATTTCCTTATGGGTAAGGAAATAATTTTTCAAAGTTGAGTTATTTGTTAATCTTAGTAGCTTGGAAAACTGTTTGTCCTCACCTAAATATAGCAGCATTAGTTATGGGTAGTTTGGACAGCTATTCGTTCTAGCCTAGAATTAGAAAAAATAGTTGGTTTTTGTCAAACACATATTGTAGGGATAAAAAAAATTGTTTATTAATATGACTCCTTTTAAGGTGACACTCATAACCAGGTTGTTAAGGTTATTGAGTTTCTTAATCTCAGTCGTTCATTTGTATTAATCTAACCCGTTGATTTTTCATGGAGTAGTAATAGAAGGGGGTCAATGGGTCATTTGTAACGAGTGAGTTTTTAGCGCAACTTGCAGTGTTCACAAGGGCGTAGTGATAGCGTTGGAAGATAGCAGTATAGGAATATCAGTAGGAGGATTAGGAGATTGTCCGAGCTTTGTCCTAAGAGGCAGCAATATTTGTATCTCTTGATTTGCTGAAGTATTAAGTATATTTCTCTCTGTAGTACTGGTTTTCCTACGGGGTTTTTCGCAGTGATAATTGTCCAAAAATCATTTGTTCACCCTTGTTCGGTTTTTTTAAATGTTTTTTGTTATTTGTGAAGTTACTACAGTTGTGTTATTTTCCAATATTGTTGATACACTAATATTACAAGATAAGGGAGGTTAATAAATCCGTAACTGTAATAGATTTTTACATTGTTGATCTGAGGCTAGTTGTCGGTAGAAGAGATTACCCTAGGTGAAAGAAAGTGAGGTTTTATAAACCCAAGTTAACCTCTTCAATTATTATTCTTATTTCTTTATATATGCCTATAGCCTGTTTAAGAGATCAGGATAGATTGGATTGGAGCCTCGAATTTTGGTGTCTGGAACGCCATAACTTTTTTCCTAATTGCTAAATTGCTGGAAGAGAATGGGTTCAAGGAATCTGTGACCACTATTGATACCTGTTACATACAGATGCCACAGCTCTAGCATTAAAAAGGAAGATGCCAAGGGAGGCGGCTGATTCTTTACAGTGTCCAGGAATCATCTTGTTCTCTCATATTGTGCAGAGTTAGATATAACCACAGCGAAGACTATATGGATGCCATTATGAAATCTGTTACCAGAATGCTACCCACCTAACCGAAGCTAGTTCCTCAGCGTAAATTTGAGGATAATCTATGAATAACAGAGAAGTCACAAGTTACCTCACCTACTTAGACTTGTCAAGGATGAATTGGCAGCTGCTAGAGACAAACCAAATGATAGGATGCTAGTGAAATATCCTAAATGGGTTGACTAAGTAGTGGGATGCCTTTCTTCAAGTCATCATGGATGAGACACCCTTAACCGAGTGGGATCGACTAATGGATTGATTTCACTCATAGGAGCTTTTAGCCTAAGTCTTGTCAATGGAGCCAACATTAAGAGTCAGATAAGTGAGGTGGAATAGGAAAATGTTTCCCTAGCGGGTAAAGGGAAGAAAGACGGGGTCTAGTAAAGGATCAAATTCAAAGGTGAAAGAGAAAAAGTTCTTCAAGGATCAAGTGCCTATTTCTATCACAATTTTTGCCACTATGTCAATGATTTAAGGAAGAATAAGACAAAAGAAGGCAAGAAGCAAGTTTTGGCTTTTCAGCAAGTGCAGAAGCTCTCTGGTAGAATGGAGATAGTTTTTTGCACTCATAGCATGTATGGTTACTCAACCTCACCGAGTGTTTGGTAATCATAAATATTGGGGGGGTGGGGTGTCATATCATATGACCGAGTAGAGAATAATTCTCCAGTTAATAAGGACGAGAGCCACCAGAATCCAGATCTCTATGGGACATGTCAAAACTCACTCATGTGGTGAAAGGGCTGTCAGCTTTTAAGAGAGGAGAAGTGGTAGAATATTTCCCCTCATGATGTGTTGCATGTTCCAGTCTTAGGATGAATTTTGTTTCTGTATCTAGCCTTAAGGAAAAGGGTACAATGTACTCTTTTGATGTGCACATGTGTTTATCAAGACAAAGATTGTAACACCCATAGCTATGGAGTTAGGGTGGTCGCATTTTTAGGCTGCAGTTGTGATATTCGGAAGGCACCTCATGAGGAACAGAATCTTAGAGATCACAGGGAGACTAATGGCAATAGATGGATGGCGCATATCCCATCATGGAGCCCTTAAATTACTTCATAGAGAACGTTACGGTGGTATCCTGAGGATGAGCACACGAAAAGATGACCCATGAGGTAGAGTCACGATGAATGTAAGGGGTTCGTGTTTGGGGAAGTTTGCTAAAGCACTTTT
>JAHRHJ020001004.1:0-37346 GCA_019776745.2 Taxus chinensis
CCATCCCCAACAATTGTATCAATCTTGGTTAGCTTAGTTATTTTAGAGCAAGTTTTTTCTTCAGTATATTTTTTAGAGTGGTTTATTGTCAGGTTTATGAGAGTAGGGATTTAGTTCCTGATGTGAAAAATCCATAGGAAGAGGATTCAATCTCAAAGTGGGAACTGGAAAAGTAAGGTTGCTAGAAATTACAGTGGATTTGGCATTGTTAAGAAGGTGGAAACTGGTGTCATCGTGTGACCTTTGTCAGTTACCAGTTACTGTGGTCGGTTATAGGTAGCTTAGTTTTAAATAGACAATCACATATCTAAGAAATGGATATATTCCTGGATGTATCTTGTTTTGCTGATGTGTCCCTGGTTGTGAGGCACAATCATGTTTGTCAAATTATCGATCTAGGTTATAGAGGTATGTTTGAATCTTGGTTTTACAGTGGTTTAACATTTTAATAGCACATGCATGTTTTTGGGATTAACATATCTAGATAGATAAAAGGAGAAAGTATGCATCCTTGGTGTAGTTAGATACACAGGAGTGAGATGTTGTAGCAGGAACAAAGATGGGGCGTTCATCAGAGAAGCACATTTACTTTAGTTTAGTTGAAGATGTGGTTGAGTACTGGGTGCTGGTAAGGTGATGTATTTTATCTTGATGCAATTTATACATGGATGTTGTTATATTGTTTTTTGTACAAGAGTTAGATGCTTCTTGAAATACTAGCTCATCTCAACTATCAAATTTGGTCAAATTAGCACCTGTTGTGTGTTCATGCAAAATTGTGTGGTTTTGGGTTCATTCAGTGGCTCGACATCGGTATGAGAACTGAGAAGTTAGTCACAGAGGAACTGGTAATCAGTTTTAGCTAATCATGGTTGGGGTTGAGGAGATGACCATGCTCGATCTCTATGGTAAACCTTAATCGTGTATATGGTTATTTTGTATAAAGAGAGGAAGATGGTTTTTTTTGTCTAGTTTGGAGATCTGTTTCTTTACACAAGTGTACATGGAAGAGACAGTGTAGATCACTTCATGGTTTAGATCAGAAAGAGGACGAAGTTGGATTGGTTAGTCTATTTAGACTTTGAGTCAAGTATCTCTATATGATTCATGTTTTATTTATTTCGTTTGGAGTAATTGATATTATGTTTGGATAGTGTGCACATATTTACACCATGGTTTTGTTATCACCGAATCACAGCACCCCTGTGCATATACCTGAACTCACAGTGTGATTGGATAACATGGGTACTATCTCCAAGTTGTGGGACTTGCTACTTGAGATAGACCTCCAGAGAAAGCTGGTTCTTACTCCTAAACTACCTGCCACAATCTACTCTAATGCAGGATAAAGCTAGCTATTCTAACCTAAAATTCCAAGGGACCAGAGAGAGAGAATGCATAAAATGAAAGCCTACACTAAAGTCGGTGATACGCCAGTAAAAGGAGGGTGTGAGAGTAATCTCCAAATGTGTGAAATACAGAGGCAAAGTGCACACTAGAAGAGGTGATGACAGTTCACCATAATCCAGCAAAATGCATTCACAGCAATATTCCAAGCACACACAATGATAATGAATTCCTGCAAGAACATAATAAATAGACACAATATACTTGTAGAAAGATTAAAAGGGGCAAGAAGAATGCAAGGAAAACACAGCAGGGGAAGATATATCCACAAACTTGATATTTTATTGCTTCAATGATATGCACAGTTCAATCTATTACAAGATAAGGGCCTGGATCACCACGCAAGGAGTCCACTACAAGGGCCTGCAACACACTGGCTTCACAAAGCAATTTTGACAGAGCTTTGTTACCCAAAAACTCTCTCCTTATGCAATGAGCCCAACACTTCAATTTATAGAAAAAATGAGAAGGAAAAGAGAAGGGAAAATAGAAATCCTGAAATCTGTCCTTCAACCACCTGTAAGAGGCATTAAACTGAGTGAAAAGGTTGTCCATTACTTGTAAAAGGCTCCCCATACTGTCCCATGTGCTGCAAGTAGAGAAAGAATGATGACCATGCCTCTTAATTGCACTCTCAGCTACCAAATAGAACACTGTTCTGAACCCGGCCACGTTTCCTTAAAAATCTCAATCAATTTCTAATAAAATCTGGAATTTCTTGATTTCTTGTGCATCAGGCTCGGAATCACAATTCCAATGGTACCAATTTTGTGCAATTTCATTGAGAAATGCAAAAGTTATGGCCTTCTGAGTGCGCGACAGCTATTTTGGGCCTGGCAGGACGTTTTCTGTCATTTGACAGGAAAGAGCATTGACTGACTTGAGCCGAATATGTTTCTTTTATTTAAATATATTTAACCTCATTAGAAATAATAAATCCAGTTTCTTTTGAGGCGTAGAGGACGTCGTGCTCGTTCCAGAAAGTCCAATTTTATCAAAATCAGAGCTCGGAGTCAAAAGTTATGGCGGTTTGAAGTTTCACGGATCAAACGTTGACTTTTCCTCCTGTGACACGTGTCATGATTTGATTGGCCCTCGGCTCCTTCAGCCTTTCGTGTCACACGCGTCCCTTTGTCCCAATTTGGTCCCAGTGCTCTTTGTGCAGGACAATTTCGGCCGAACCGGCCGAAATCGGGCCCATTTGTTCCAAATGTCCCATTTGCTTTTCGGGCTGCTTCGACTCTTTTCGCCCGGTTCGTGTACTCGCAGCCCAAATGTCTCGTTGGCTTTCGGACCATTTGTTCCACATTTTGGCCGAACCGGCCGGTTCGGGTCCATTTGTTCCACTTGGCCCACTTTGTTGCTGGACTGCCTTGACTGATTTCGGCCGAACCGGCCGGTTCGGGCCCATACTCGACGGCCCAAACGTCCCAGACTGTCCCTCTCAGCAGTTAGTCGATTTTTTCTCTCTGATTCGAACCGGAATTTCGCGCCGGTTCGCCGCGTACTTTTGTCCCATTTGTCCCAAATGCTCGCGTTTCAGACTGTTTGTGCTGATTTCGGCCGGTTCGGCCGGTTCGCATCTTTTCTGTCCCAAACTGTCCCAGAGGCTGACCTTGAGGACTAGGACTTAGCCAATTTTCACGATTTTTTCCTGGATCGAACTTATTTGCCTTTTGCAACCTTTTTTTTTGCACCTTTTCTCAGAACTTACTCTCTTCCTTCTTGGACAGGGGAGTTAGAAAAAATATGAGGGGACCCTAGAAACATGACTTCCTTTTTCCCAGACTCAATATAATTGCTTGGGACTAAATAATTTGATGCATGTTATCAAAATTACCTTGAGGGGTGAATTTTGGATAACAATTTTTTTAGTTTTGTTTGAATTTTATTTCCCGATTGTGTGGAATCTTGAGAACAAGGGTTTCTATTCTAAGGATGAGATCCTCAATGAAAAGTCATGTTTAGACACAGTTGTAGGTAATGAGAGATTTTGAGTACACATGGATGGAAAGAAGGTGATTCACCTATTTCACAAGAATTCCAAAAAATTGTTGTTGTGGAAGTATTCTCAGAGAAGAAAGGGAATCAATTTTATAGTTCTTTCAGCCGATTTTATTTCTCATTGACATATTAGCTTTTGAGCTTGGTGTTAGAGGCAGTGCAGGGGATTTCATTTTTAGTGGGAGCAAGTCATGGTTGTTAGCATTGCAGGATTGGATACATGATGCACATACGGAGTGAGTGAAGATTGCTACTATTCGGAGTGGTAGAAGGCACAAGTTGGTTTTGGAGGGCCGTCACAGCTTTGTAGGTATTTTGATTTTATTGCTTTTTATGTCACTTATAGTTTATTTTCTCGTACCTAGATATTCCTTATGGTAGGCAGTTGATGGTTGATTCAGTTTGTTTTAGATGATAAAGCAATTTTTAAAGTTTGAAGGGTGAAAAAGGATAAAATCTGCTAGTTACAAAGATCAGTGTTGGTTAGGGTTAACTGTGGTCGATCATTTGGTAACCGTGCTCAGTCAGGTAGTGACCGGGGTCGATTAGGAAACTGGGGTCAGTTTGGTCACATGTTTGACAATAGTGTTTATTTACCATTTTTATATGGTGCTCTTCTTTTGCTTTCATCTTGGTTGATTGTGTAGAGTATGTTGCTGACATGTTTGCTAGTATTTTCACTTGGTATTAGTGGCATGGTTTGGCGTGGATATTTGTTATTGACATTGATGAGCACAGGATTCATATTCAATTTTGGATTTATTCGGTGGCATACATGGAACTTCTAGAGAGACTAGTTATATGGATGGATGTACCTGGTGAGTTTGTACATGTGGATAGATTCAAGTTTTAACGAGTCTATGATGATGTATATGTTTGATTTGCACATGGCTTCCTTGAGCATGAGTAGGGGATGTTTTTTATTTCCTCTTGATTATTATGTTACTCCATGAGAGATGTTATCTACAGATGATTTTCTTGGACATGCTAGTTGTTTATGTAGGGTTAGATCTACAGATTGCAGTGTTTGGATTCTTTGAGTTATGCAAGTTTGTGGATTGATCGCCCACTATTACAAGTAGAACTCATCCAGGTTGTCTTTTCCCAAGATCTTGTTTTGCTTTTGCATATTCCAGTTTGACTTATCTTGGTTAGTTGCATTAGTGGTTACATGGAGACATGGATAGATGGATGGGGAACATGGTTGGTTTTATAGGTATGTATATGGTTGCAAGTTGAAGCTCATTGTTTTAGTTTGAGTGGGATCTCTTGTAGGTGTGTTAGATTATGGTGGATTAGTTGTGTGAGAGGCATGGAATTATGATTCAGTGGGAGCTCGATGTATGGATAGCTCGTGTATCACAAATCAAGAGTAGCTTCGTACAAGTATATGGTAAGTCACATGTTTTTTATCTTCTTGGTTTTAGAAGATAGTTTGATCTTCCTAGTTTCATTTGAGAGAATTGTTGATATAAAGAATAAATGGTCTTCACGGTATGTAGAAGACGGTGATGTACAGGTAGAGGTACAAGTTTAGCAATTTATCTCCAAGTGGGAGATTATTACGATTTTGGAGATGATTGCTTCATGGATAACGTGATTTACACTTTGTTGGTTTACATAGTAACCAGCGCCAGTCAGAGTAACCAACGTCAGTTACCTATGCGTGAAATTTTATATTTAACTCACAGGAATTTGATCTATCTTTGTTTTAAAGTTGATTTAAAGGTTTTAAATACGTGGCTAAGGTGCCCTAAGTTTTTCTAAGCTTATATAAGCTACAAAACTAGGGTTAGAAAAAAAGGTAGGAGAAAAGAGAAGTGAGCTATCCCTGGTTGAAAGGATGAAGAAGAAGAAAAAGAAGTAGATTGTATGAAGACAAGAGCTTTCATAGAGCAAAGTTGAACATAAGGAAATTTTAGGTACACTATTGGTGAGAAGATGGTATTATCTTCTATTGTATTTACTTTGTATTATTTAGTCCCATGTAATATCTTTTATAGTATGCAAAGAACTTAGTGTTTCTTCTTGTTAGATCAACAGGTTATTGTGAGATCTTGTTATTGCTCATTCTTGTAGATCCACATATTGTGAGATCTTATATTACAGATCCATGAGATCATGATGTATTTTTTATCTATAGGAATCTATTATTTTAGACGAAGTTGTCTTCATGTTTGCACAGGTTATGCAGTGATGATGGAGAGAATTATTTCTTGGTGCATGGTTATGGTTGCACATTGGTAGACCCTTCTAGATGTCATTTTTGTAGATTCACATTACAGTGAGAGATTGGTTACACAGTGGAAGATGCAGGATAGCTTCAGGTATGTGAGATCTAGTGGTGTTTCAGAGGCATGGTTTTAGTGCACTCAAGTAGATTTGGTTAGAGATCTAAAGGAGACACAAGAGGTGGAATTGAGGCACGGTTTAGTGTAGTCAGGTAGATCTGATTGGAGATTTGAAGGAGGAAATACTCTTGTAGAGATACATGTACTCTTGTACAATAGATTTGGTTTGTAATCTCTTGTTATATTATATATATGATATCTCTATCTTTGGTGGATGTAGCCCACATTGGGTGAACCACGGTACATGTTGTGTTATGTGTGTTTACTTTTGAGTGATTTAGATTATTCTTGTTTATACTTCCATTGTTGTAGATTTTGTGGGGATTGTTAGATCCGTATTTGCATGTTTTGGATTTGATATTCTATAGTTGTAAATGTTTCCACATAGACCCATCCCTAACATAAACATCCAAAATATACAAACGCATAACTCTAAAAATCCAAACCTTCAAAAAATGAAAAATCAATACAAAAATACAATATATGTGTGTTTTTACTTGTGTGTGTTTTCTTGTTTGTCTTCATTTACATCTTGGTTGATGATATGAGGCAACTTTTGTTTATTTTTCTTGTGCACGGTCCAATAAACAAAGACTGTATTTTTACAATAATCTATCCAATGATATGAGGATAGGGGCATTTGTTAATTCATTCATCATAATCTTTATACCTTGATGCATCTTGCTTTATGCCACATCAATCACAATATGACAATGATGATAACTATGGGAACTTTATGATAGTACACCCCCTTCTATCATCATCTCTTAGCCTTATCATCATCCATACCTAATCATCATCATCGTCTAACTAACTAATCTAACCTCCTCATCCTCTTATCAAATTAATCAATATCCACATCCAAATCTTATCGTATCACATCTTATAATCTAAAATACTCATCCCCTAGCTAGGGAATCTTCTAACATCCTCTCATAATAAATATCGATCCAAAAACCAATCCTTATTATTTCATACAAACATCCTCAATCATCTAATCCTCCAAATCAAATCCATCTTGAAATATAACATCTTCAAATCCAACATCGTCAAAATCTAACATCCTCTACTCCAAAATCCTACATCCTCACCCTTGTCATACATCGTTGACTGGGGCATCCTATAATCCAAAATCCAAAATCTTCACCCTTTTCATACATCCTTGAGTGGGGCATCCAAAATATAAAATAATATCATATTCCTCTAATCCTCTATCTTAATCTTATAATCTTTTAAATCCTCTCTCCATATCTTATTCCTCTAATCCTCTCTCATAATCTTCTAGTCTTCTAATCCTCCAAATCCTCTCTTCAATCTTCTACTTCTCACATCTTGCATCCTCATAAATATCCTAATCAACATCAAGAATCCTTTTATCCAATATCCTTAATCTCAATCCCTTAATTGGGGCATCCTATAATCTAACCCCATCTTCTAATCCTCTAAATACTCAATCTTCTCATCCTATAATAAACTAACTTGGACCTCTCCTCTTTTTGAGTAGTTACCTGCGTCGTTCCTCCCCACCTAACCCCTTAAGGGGGCATCATATCACCATCCTAACATATTCTCTTATTTTTCTTTGAATGCTTATTGCTACACAATAACCATTCAAAGAGGGAAAAAATGTAGACATCTAAAATGTCGACATGGTTAATTACAATTAATATGTTCCGCAAATATCCCAACATCATCCATATAACAATTAATCATAAGATTAAATATTATTATTTAATCCATTTTATCTCCATCATTTCATATTTAATCTTTTTAATCCATTATTATATCGTATTTTATCATTAACCACTATAATTCCTTATTATATCATATTAGCCTATCGTAATCCCTATTAACATTTTATAAGAATTTGATATTCCTACATCTCTCCTACCACCTACCATACACATCCCTACACCTAGCCTCTCCATGTAACCTCACCCATAATCATCATTTGTTAACCTAATTTAATCCTAATCCTAATCACATGCTCCACCTCTAAATCTATAGGCTTCTATTTCTAGAAGCCTCTCTAAAATTCTCTCCATTTAAAAAATTCAAATAAACCTTCCACCCTCCATGGAATCTTCTCTCAATATCTATAATTCTCCATTCCTCACATGTATCCTCCACCCTTGATCCAAATCTAACATGGCTTCATCCTAGCCATTGAATCCTCCACTCAGCTAAATTAAGCACTCCTCCTCCATGAATGCACATCTTAAGAATCCATAGCCAACCTCTTCTATTTTATCCACTTAATCATTCAATCAATCTATTCTATCATCATCTAATCAATTCATCATCATTTTTATTAACCAATCATCCAATGCAAGCAAAGGGGATGTGTTTCCCAAGTGTCTCCAAAATTTGAAGTAATCCAAGAACCATCAACATTGCATCCAATAGCACATCCAAGCTATCAAACAAGGAGGATTCTTCACCCGTAGGTAAGTGCAGGTATATGATCTTCTCCCTTTTTCTATCCAGCTCAATCTGAGGTAGGTAGATAGTTGTGTTTGTTTAGGATTTGAATCAATTTATTTCCTAGTTTGTAAGTTTCACACTAACACCACTTTTTTGCTTACAATAATAAATAAAATATATTATATCATGTATATAATATATATCACATATCACATATATTATAACATATATAACAAAATATACAAAATTAGATCAATAATAATAATAATATAAAACAAATATAATAGGGGGAAACATAATCCATTAAATTAAACATTGGGATGTGAATAGATTAAAAAAGGGTTTCACAGAGAGGAAGAGTGAAGGAGACAAATCTTACAAAGACATAAGTGGGATAGAAGGAAAGGGAACTTCAATTATTTCTCTTGAATAAAATGCCTACCAATCTGCAATCTTCTTCTTCTTTTGCTACATAAAAAATACAAATCAGTGGTAGGTAGTATTTTCCGCTTAGAGACAGATAAACCTGCTTAAATACAGACATAGATCCAAACCAATCAAATTATACGTAGCAAAATGAGGAGATATTATGCACACATTTATCTTTGTGTCCAGGACGGATTTAACCCAGAATGGCATTGATTTTAGGATGGTTGTTAGTGAGAGATCCATTTAGCTCGGTTCTCCAGGACGTTCTATTTATTTCATTGGAGAGTGCAAATCCTACACTTGTTGCAACTATTCAATCACTGCTAAATATTTAACGTTAACTTGGGTTCCAGCATGGTTAATGCCTTAGCATATGAAATAAAGTGCTTGTATTATTGTGCATGGAATTGACAAGTCAAAAATGTCGTGCAGGAGGGGATGTTGGATTTCAACGCAAATGGGAGCAGTGATCACATCCACCCATTTTATGACATCTTTCAGAATCATAAAGGAGGCATCCAACTGGGATATGCCTTCTGGCGTAATTATTATTTATATGTAAGTGAGTGTGTATGTGGGATGTGATAACAAGTGGCTACTAGATTAGATATTAGTATAGATTGAGTGTTTTTTCGAGATGAGATTTCACTCCACAATTGTGGGAGATCAAATATTATATGTATTTCTATGATCAATGAATAAAGTGAAGAAGTTAATTGTTCTGATTCTGAATCAAATAAAGTTAGTGTCAAGTCTATGAAATCCATGGAAATTTGAATTGGTCCCAAAGTAGTTTGGTTTTATTATTGGCCCATCTATGGAAAATATTATATATTAATTTATGTTGATTTTTTTTAAGTATTTTGTTTTGAACAATCAACGTGATGTTTAAACCTTTCTGATGTCTTCATAGCTTCAATATGAGTTTGAGTCTTCTAGCATTGTGTATGGTTACCCATTTTTTTTAATTGATCATAGTAAAATCAAGTATATCTGACTTTACTTTGCATGTAGTTGTGTCCCTCACCATAGACATCAACGTGCATTTCTTTAATCCTGCACACAAGTTTGATCCCACATATAATTCTATCTACATGGTCACATTATATAGTTTTTCATCATTGTTTGATGGTTACTTTTTCAATGTGCGATGTCTAATGGAAGACCATGCAGTTTGACTTATCGAGTTGAACAAGTAAGAGGTTAAGGAAATGGAGGAAGGAGGCCACTAATTGACCTCAATTGAATCACTAACTCTCAGGTCACTGATTATCATAGTGAAAAATAAAATGTGCTCAAAAGATAACACACATAAAGAATTGTTAGTCATCAATAACATTGATGATATACTAAGGCTACATAAGATTCATAACCCTATGTCAAAAAATACTAAAACTGAGAATACTGTCCATAGTAGTGGAGATTGTTTTTGTTGTTGATGACCAAGTGGTGGTGATCAAGTATAGAGGCTACCCATGTTAGTCTTAGTAAGGTGGATGATACTTACAGAAGATATGGTGAGGACATAGCCCCACTAGTTGATTTTATTTTTTTATTGAGACTCGTCTAGCCAGAGGAGAAAAATAGAGAAGGTAAGAGGAGCTACATGCCACACTTGTAATGAGAAGTAGTGTATATGTTCCCACTCTAGTGTTGGTTTCCCGCTCAAATGTCGTAAATATCTATAAGGCTTAGTTTGAATGGATATCATTTTCAACAATTATGTCATTGTTCACAATTCTAGAAAGCATGAGTGACTTTCTTGTTGATAAATTTATAGTGAATTCATTCTCATTACCCTATTAGAATTGCAATATGTTCTTGTCCATTTATATTTACTCCGAACTAGAGTTTAATGTCTTAGCTCTCTTGCAATACTATTTCTTTCCCTTGAACTATGTTTGTATAAGGGAGGAAAATTTGAGATATCCTACTTAATACAACATAGTAATGCAGTGTTATTTAGGTCTAAGTTGGTGTGTATGTGAGTTGTGATAACAACTAACTACTTTAATATGAATTAATGTAGATTGACTGTATGTTGGAAATGAGTGTTGACTCAACAATTGTAGCAGATCAAAGTCTATTTGTAATTCTTTATTATATAGATAAAGTGAACAAGTTTTTATTTATTTATTTATAATTAGTATGTTGTCTTCAAAGAACTGTTTCTTTTAAGGGCACTGTTAATGATATAGGGATATCATAGGCTCCTCAAAAAACTCTTTATTTTACATTTTTTCCAAGGTGTAGTCACATTAGGGTTTCGAAACAGTAGAATAATTTCCTATAGATTGACATAGAATTTTGAAACTTAGAAGTTAGTGAATAGGGTCATCGACTCAGATAACACATTTTGCCACAACTACAAAAAATGTGCTATGATCTTGATAAAAGATACAATATTAAAAATAACATTTTTAGTAAAGAAATATATTTATGACAAGATAACTTTATTTATACTTATTTTTAGGTCTTCATTTTACACCCAAATATATGCTATGCTATCTACTTTTAACAATTATTTATAAAATCAGGACAAACCAAATATCATTCTAAATAACATTTTTAGTAAAGAATACATTTATGACAAGATAACTTTATTTATACTTATTTTTAGGTCTTCATTTTACACCCAAATATATGTTATGCTATCTACTTTTAACAAGTTATTTATAAAATTAGGACAAACCAAATATCATTCTAAATAACATTTTTAGTAAAGAGATATATTTATGACAAGATAACTTTATTTATGCTTATTTTTAGGTCTTCATTTTACACCCACATATATGTTATGCTATCTACTTTTAACAATTATTTATAAAATTACGACAAACCAAATATCATTCTTAAACTTACTCCATCAATTTCCAAAGTTCCTAGAATCGGTAACTAGCATATTTCATTTTGTAGTTAATTTTATTTGCTATTAATATGATTTCTTGTATGAGAAACGTCTGTAAATGATCTATCTTAACAATGACCCTCGTTTCTTGGTTAATCATGTAATGCATTAACCACTTTGTCACAAATACTATAGAAATACATTCTTTCTCTGCTTATGTATAACTTGTCTCATATTCGAGCAACGTACGAGTGATGAAGTAGACTACACGCTCATGTTTTTTCATCATCTTCTTATGCTAGCATGCAGGCTAATGAGACATCTGTGGCCCAAGAATATAGAATGAGAAGGAAATCTGATTTGGGAGGCATAAGTGTGGGAGGTGACAAAAGGAATCGTTTGACTGATTCAAATTCCTCATGACACTCATTTGTCTAAATGTTGCAACAATCCTTCTTTAATAAATTGTTTATTGGATGAATGGTGAAGGTTAAATTAGGAATAAACCATCGGATTGCACCGAGCTTTCCAAGAAAGGATCTAATTCCTGACACGTCTGATGGTGGGGTCATTTCTAGAACCATCAGATTTTCGCTGGGTCCACATCGATCCCTCGTGAAGAGATGACGTGTCCTAATAGTTTCCATCCCGTCACACCAAACACACATTTTTTTGGATTTAGGGTAACGTCGTATTTAATTAAATGAGAGAGAGGATGATACAAAGCACCTCTGGGTGATCGCAACATTTTCTAGCCTTAGCCAACAGGTCATCCACGTAAGGTTCTAAAATCTTATGTATAAGATCATGGAATATTTAAGTCATCACTTGTTGGTACGTAGCACTAGTGTTCTTAAGCCTGAATGACATGACATCATAATAGTAGGTTCACTAACGAGTTACAAACATAGTTTTGCCCTGATCTTCTTCAAAGATCCTGATCTGATTGTACCTAGAGAATCCATCCAAGAGAGACAACAACTTGAAATCAGATTTTGCGTCAATTATAACATCAATGGATGGTAATGGGAAATCATCCTTAGGATAAGCTTTATTTATATCCCAAAAGTCTATAAAGATGCAAATCTTTCCATTTTTCTTGAGAATGAGGACTATGTTAGACACCCATTATGAGTAGTCAACTGGCTTGATGAATCCCACTTGGAGGAGTTTCATCACTTCTTCCTTCACAATGAGGGCCACCTTTGGATTCATGGGCCTTGATTTTTTCTTAATTGGATTTGCATCTAGTTTGGTGACGAAGATTGTGCACTGCATACATGTGTGATGCAATCCCTATAATTTCTCTATAATTAAATGCGAATGCTTTTTGAATGCTCCTTGAAGACATACAGGTATGTATTTCTAACCTCCTTGGGAGTTAAATAAGCCCCTAGCTTCAAAATCTTTGGTTCTTCCTTGGTCCTGATATTTATATCGATTATACCGTCAATTAAGGAGGTGTTGCCTTCCTCAAACTCAGGCGGGACAGGAGGCAACTCTAAATCCCCCTCTTCTCCTACCTCACAAATTTTGAGTTCCCTCCCAGGAGGGAGGATACTCTATCATGGTGATTTCCAAAATAGGTAGGAAAAGTGTGGAATGCAGAGAAATATTAACCTCTGTGATGGTGTTGGGGATGTAAATTCTGCGAGAGCAGTGTTAAGATATTCTAGAGATTGTTTTGTCAATGTCTGACATGAGTCTAGGGTAATGACAGACTTGCTATCAATGGCCTCTACGTATGTCTAAAATTAGGCTTGTTACCGGTATCTTACGAACCAAAGAGTTCAATGTGGACAAACTGAGACTGTGATGTTAGTACTCTTCCAACTCATTTACTTGGAGTAGAAGCAAGAAGCGAAAGTTGCTATTGAGTCATGTGAGGAGGTTTTTGCTCTCGTGGAATTGCTTCGATTGATATGAAGTCAAAATCTCTTTCCTTAAATTCAGTATAACTGTTATTTTGTAGAGTTGCAAATGCTCAGCTCCTAGTCTCATATACCTTTGGATACATGATTCACAACAAGTTGCGAATCACCCAACACCCTAATATTACAGAGCAACCATTCTCTCAGCGATACGATGAGACCAAGAATGAGAAGGGCTTCGTATTCAGCCCCATTATTTGTGCACTCAAAGTTTAATTTGAAGGAAAAAGGTAGAATGACATTTCCCTCAGGAGAGGTGAGAATCACACCTTCCCCAACGCCAAAATGGACACTTTGGCTCCATCAAAATGGAGGGTATAATAGTTACTTGGAAAAATTGACATTGGATCATCTCTTTGAATCTTTCTTCCTTTACTTCTGAGTTACCTCAACCATGTAAACCTCATTCAGCTGGAAGAGAACCGAGTCCTAGGGTATGTCCCATGCCCACAAAATCGAAATGGAAGGAGAATGGGTAAACCATTTCTCCAATAGCTCAACGATATCTTTCCATGGTAGTTCTTAACGATACTGTCTCTACGATGACAATTTTCATCTTTGATTTCTGGAATGCCTTCGATCAAACCTAGTGAGTTTCTAATTCCATTGTGGGGACCAAATTTTGTCTCTAGCTGTCTGAAGCTTGCAGATTTGTTTAATTGATTGATAGGAATATCAAACTCCGAGTGGATCCCCTAGCCTCTTCTTTCAAGTTTAGCTAGGTGTATGTCGAAGGGCTTTTGGATCACCCTGTGCCATACAAAGACCTTCCCTAAATGTGCAATAATCTAACTTCCGGAAACAATGTGGAAGGGAATCACCTTCATGCGATGAATCCAAGGACAGATAAGGATCATATTATAGTTGGTTTCTCGATCTATAATATAAAACTCAGTTAGCACCATATTAGGTCAAAGGGTGACCAGTTACACTATAGTTCTGATTGATTTTGCTTTGAGGATGTCATATCCTCTTAGTGTATTTTGTGTCAAAGAACAATTGGTCTCTCTGTACCCTATCTTTTGAAGGAAAGAGAAGGGGACTGTGTTGACTGTTTCCCCGTCAGTAATCATCGCACACTTTACATAGTTGTTATAAATCCAGACTTGTAAAAAAAATGTCTAAATCACCTCTACGAGTCAACTTTCAACGTCTGTGGGCATCTTACTGATGTCAAATATGAATCCAACATCTATTTTTGGCTATCCAGGAGGATAGACATCAAAGTCTATGTTGTTTATTTACACTTCTGGGAGAGGGGTGACATTGATCAAATGTCCAAGACCCAATGCTTCTAATAAAACAACTCTATGAGCAGGGGATTTCTTCAACAAATCCAAAAACGAAATGTGAGAAAAGGTATTTATTAAATCATTGATCAAGTCATAAGCCCCCATTGGCTTCGAAAGTGTTGCATGAACATCATCTGATAGATGGGTAAATAAGAATGGACTGGGAAGAGTAGTCCTGAGTTCTTGTACCAACATTTATTTGGGGTTCAGTTTCTAACTATACTAAGATGACGATCTTGGTTTGTTGGCAACCATCCAATGGGGGTGCCACCAGTGGGTTTGATGAAGTAGAAGATTCATGATCATTATTTCCCACTGGGATACCCTTGTTTGAGCCTTTGGGGTCCAACTTACTGTTGTTAGGACATGTTGGAAGGGGGTTGTTAAAGATCTCGAGTGGTGTGTTTTGAGGGGATACAAACCCCATGCAAGTATTCTGAGCCGGTGCCATAGGATTTACCAAAAACATCTTGACAAAGAACTACCTTTGGTCCTCTGGAAAGCATTGTAAGAACTTATTACAATTGTATTCTAGCATCATGCCCTCGGACCCTATGCAAACCACAATACAGGTTAGGATGATAATCCTGATGTCTTTGGTTTATGTTTTGTTGTGGTCCAAAGTTCTGATTGTTATTCTTCAACTGCTGGTTATTGTAACTGAAGTTCGAAGGTTGTTGCCCTTCATTTTGATATTGGTTTTGGTACCCATTTAGGTACTAGTTAGGGCCTTGATCCCGAACTTCTTGTTATTACTATTGGGGTGGAGGACGATTGAATTCCATTGTGTTGATCACATGAGTAAAGTTGTTACTCCTCTGATTGTTACCATTTATGTTTTTTGTTAACATTACTTGTACTTTAGGTGTTAACAACATTTTGTTTCTTTGATTGGTCTATAACATCGTCGGTTGTAACACCATGGTTTTTGTTGAGGACCTTAAGTCATTGGTTGTTGTTTGCATTGTTTGGGTAACTTGAATTACCCTGATTGGGAGTGATCAACCTCCCATTTGAACCGTAGGTATTGCGACCACTGTCTATTGTTGCTTGATCTATACAGAGAACACCTTCTAACACCTCTTCATAGCTCCTAAGTAAGAACTTCTGGACTTCCTCATTCATTTCTCGGTTAAGAGAGTGAAGGAATAGATCATGGAGCTCTGTCTAATCCATGTTGGGAGTGCTTGGGAAAGAGTAGAGGACCTACTTCCATCTCTGGATAAAATGCATAGTAGACTCATTGTGCTCTTGCTTTATATGTAGGAACTCCCTAATTCCTATCCTTAGCAACTTGTTCATGTCAAAAGATTTGATAAATTCAGACACGATTTGCTTAAAGGAATGTATTGAAGCCTTAGGTATCCTATAATACCAATTGAGAGAAATACCTTATAAAGTCTTAGGGAAGATATTTTCCATGAAAACATCCCCTAAGAGAAGCTCTCGAATGGCTGTGGCATATGCTTTGATATGCGCATTTGGATCTCCCTCCCCTTTAAATTTGTGAAGATATGGTAGATTCTGTGAGAGCATAAGACTCTGTATGGTGAAGTTGAGGTGTTATTTAAGATATTTAGAGTATTCCTCCGTAATTTCTATTTCATTAATGTATGTATTAGGAATAGGATGTTGTTAAGTGTAATTAGTAGTAGCGTCTGATAGAAGATAACGGCGCCGTCAGTACGGTGCCGCCAATAATGTAGAGTACGGTAACAGTCAAAGTACAATAGGAATGTTGTAAAAAGTAAATATTTGTCGTAAGTGGTCCGGTAATGTTAAAATGTCAAAGTTGGGATAAGTAGAGAAGTAGGGTCTACATGATTAGGAATTAGAAATATTATATTGGTAATAAGGACAAGGAGTGAGGTCATAAATATTTTGTGTATTTTATTTGTAAAAAGTCTAAAAATGTGGAACCCATGTGAAATGATAAGGTTTATCTTATCTTAAAAGATAAGCTTACATGTACAGATAAGAGTTAAGGTATGGAATATGATTTGTCAGAGTGGATTTCTTATCCTATCTTAGAGATAAGATGGATAAGCCTGGAAGTTCTATAAATAAAGAGGCCACCCCCCTCATTTAGCATAGAAGGAAGTAGTGAGAAATATTGTATGAAGTGTGTAAAGGAAGCCATCAGTTTAAAGGTGTGTTGAAGAAGCCATTAAGAGGTGTAATTGTAAAGTTTCTCCCATAGTATTGGTGGAAGGCAAGTGAAGTCAATAACACTTGAAGTACCTCATGGGTGAGATTGTAACAATTTCATGTTAATATTATAATTTACTTTGATATTTCAGATTTGTCATCATTCCGTCTTATCATAGTCGATGGTATTCTTGTGTTATGTTTGTTGTTTTGTTTCCAGATTACATCCACCAAACTAAAGGCTGTGCATTAGTAAATAATCATAGCACGAGGAGTTCCCGGTGAAGAATTATCATAGTGCCGGATTGGTGATGACATTTTGGTTCCGTTGCCGGGACCATTCCTCGTTGGTGGATTGTCTGGAGAGATATTCCCACTTAGTCAAAAATCAATTGGAGGGTAACCTTGTTTTTACTGTGCATAGTAGTTACCATGGTAAAGTCATTTTTGCCGTGAATAGTAGTTACCATGGTAAAGTCATTTTTGCTGTGAATAGTATTTACCACAGTAAAGTCACTTTTTACCGTGAATAGTATTTACCGCAGTAACTTCACTTTTTACTGTGAATAGTGTTTACCACAGTAAAGTCAGTTTTTACCGCAGTAAGTCAAGTTTTACCATAGTTTACCGTGGTCATTTCTATTTTCTATTATAGTGATTTTAATTATTGGTGCACATAAGTCTTGTTGATTGTACTTTTGGGTTGGTATTTCACTGTGGTTACTTTTGAAAATGGGGAAGATTCCTATTTTTTCAGCCCAATCTAATGAAGATGCTTCCTCTTTCATTCAAGAGTTTAAACGATCTTGTATTTGTAATGGCCTTATAAGAAGGGAACAATGGACTGAATTTTTTCCTACCTTTTTGGATGGTTCAGCCCTTAGGTGGTTTGAAACACTAGGTGATAATGTGAAAAACTCATGGGATTTATTAACTGAAAGTTTTCTTGAAGAATTTGGTGAACAACAGAGATATGCAGATCTCATGATCGATATCACAAAGCTAACCCAAGGAGAGAAGGAGAAGATAAGGGATTATCATGCTCGTGTTCTAGAGCTAAGGAGGAAGCTCGACGCCCAGATCCGGAAGGAAGGATTAGCGGATGGGTTGATGAATGGCGTGGATAATCTCCTATGTAAGCACTTCATTCTTGGGATGAAGCCAGAGATCAGACAACGAGTGAAGTATGACCGCCCAGCTACCATTGAACAAGCAAAGGAGATTGCAAGAAGGCAAGAAGAAAGCATGGAAGAGGAGCCCAAAGAAATTGTTGCTAAAGTAGAGCCTACACCAGCACCTTTGCTCCAGAATCCACAACCACTCTCGGTGAGCACAAATCTTTCTCCTAGTACATCTACTGAGTATGAAGATCTGCTCAAAAAGATGGGTCAGTTAACTATTAATCTTCTTCAAGGAAAAGAATTTAGTTCTCAGGGAGGAGATAGAGGTCCAAAAAGAAATATTTCTGAAGTTGTATGTTATGGTTGTTATAAAAAGGGTCATTATAAGTATAATTGTCCAGATAGAGCTTCTACATCTGGTAAAGGAGATAATGATAAAGGAAAAGCACCTGTGAATTCTTTTGATGTAGTAGATAAGAGCAGAAATAATGAAGTAGATGTGTTTGTAACAAAAAGAAAGAAAGAAAAAGATAATCAAGATGGAAATGATCCTAAGAAGATGAAAGGAGAAACTAGTAAGAAACATAGGAGAAGAAAGTTGGGTGTGCAGGATTTTCTGATTTCACAGGGGCAAGGACCATACTCCATCTTGGAAGATCTGTCCAAAAGGCCTGCAAATATTACATATGGTCAACTCTTGGCTATGTCTTCTGAGAAGAGGCGGGAGCTGCGAAGTGGACTCAATGCTCGACGAAGGAAGGAGGTTGAGGTCCCTGTTTTGGAGGCAGAGGCGGATCCCTATGCTCCACAAGCTGAGGTATTATGTAATGGTATTTCAATTCATGATGTCTTAGTTGATGGAGGTGCTGCAGTTAATGTAATGACCGAGTCTGTAATGAATATGTTGGGTTTAAAAATTGATCGCCCTTCAACACTTATGTTAAGGTCATTAAATAAGGGAAAAACTAAACCAGAAGGTGTAGTTTCAAATGTGGCAATATCTGTTATGGGTGTTGTATGTGTGGTAGACTTTCAGGTGATGAAAAATGGTACTGTTGCGTACCCAATGTTGCTGGGAAGACCATGGCTAAGGAGAGTTCATGCAAGAAACTACTGGAATGAAGGCTTCATGACACTTGGACGTGGTAGAGAGAGGGTGAAGATAAACGTGATCCCTCGACATCATAAGGCAGAACCTGTGGATTCAAGTGATGAAACTGATGATTGGACATCCTCTGATTACTCTAGTACCAGTGAAGTGGACACTGAAGATGAAGAAAGTGAGGTTGATGTTTCAGTCATGGATATCCTTCCAGTCACACCGACTCATGACCCCATAAAATTATCTGAAGAAGAAGTTGATGATCGTCTCCAACAAATAAAGATTGGTGATGCTGTGATGGAGAGTGAGAAGGAATCCTACCTCCAGCTCTTTCGAAGGTACATACACATATTCACTTTTGATTACAAGGAACTCCGTCAAGTAAGTTGGGTAGAACATTCTATTGAGCTGGTAGATGGTGCTAAGCCTATAAAGCAAATGCCATATAGAATGAATCCTAATTTTTCCAAGACTGTAAAAGAAGAAATAGATAAGTTGCTTGATGCAGGATTCATATTTGCTGTGGAGAATTCAGAATGGGTTTCTCCCATTGTGATCTCAATAAAAAAGAATGGGAAGCTACGCATTTGTGTTGATTACAGGAAGCTCAATAAGGCAACAAAGAAGGATCATTACCCTCTTCCATTCTCAGATCAGATCTTGGACGAAGTAGCTGGCCAGGAGTGTTATAGTTTTGCTGATGGATATAGCGGATACAACCAAGTCCGTATAGCGGAGAAAGATCAGCTGAAGACCACGTTCACCACTCCTTGGGGAACGTTTGCTTATAGAGTTATGCCTTTTGGGTTGTGTAATGCTCCAGCAACATTCCAGCGTTTGATGAATAGGGTGTTCGAACCCTACATTGGGACCTTCATCAGAGTATTTCTGGATGATTTTTGCATCTATGGGAGCAAGTTGGACCACCTGCACCAGATGGAGACAACATTTCAAAGGTTAGATGAAGCACAAGCCTCACTAAACCCTACAAAGTGTGTCTTTGGATGTTCTAAAGGTGTTTTGTTAGGGCATGTTGTATCCAGAGATGGTATTGGTACTGATCCTGATAAAGTTTCAAAAATCAAAGATTTACCATTTCCTATGAATAGAAGTAAGTTGAGATCATTTTTAGGCCATGTGGGTTACTATAGAAGGTTCATCAAGAATTTCTCAAAGATTGCACAGCCACTAACCCAGTTCTTGAAGAAGGATGTTACTTATGAACCAGGAAATAAGGCACATGAAGCTTTTGGACAACTGAAGGAAGCCCTGGTGTCTTCACCTGTTTTAAAGAATCCAGATTGGAGCAAGCCATTCATTGTGTACACTGATGCCTCAGATGCAGCACTAGGAAGTACTTTGAGCCAAAAGGATGAAAATGGGAATGAACATCCAATTTACTTTGGGAGCAGACAAATGAGCAGTGCTGAGGTAAATTATACTGTAACTGAAAAAGAGGCTCTAGCTATCATTTTTGCTGTAAAGAAGTTTAGAAATTACTTGCTAGGGCAGAAATTTATAGTTGTAACAGATCATCAGGCTCTAAAATATATTGTCAATAAGCCTAACCCATCAGGGAGGATAGCAAGATGGATAATTTTGCTACAAGAATTTGAATTTGATATTATAGATAGGCCAGGAAAGAAGCATGTCAATGCAGATGCACTCTCTCGAGCCTATGATGGTTTAGGATCATCTTGTGATGATGATGATTTCCCCGATGCAGCATTGTTATCCCTTGACACAATCCCTAGTGAATACATAGATATTTGGAATTATCTGAATGAATTCAAGTTTCCTGATGGTGCCAATGCAAAGACTAAGAGAAAGATTACTCAAGCCAGTCGTCCATATTCTATTCTGCATGGAGTATTATTTCGAATAGGACCTGATGGACAGTACAAGAGGGCAGTTGGACGTGATCAAGGGAAGGAACTGCTAGAAGAATTCCACAATGGTACATGTGGAGGGCACTTCTCTGGACAACTTACAGCAAGAAGGATCTTGGATGCAGGTTATCACTGGCCCACTCTTTTTAAAGATTGTTATAATTATTGTAAGACATGTGATATTTGTCAAACACATGGTAACCGTAAGACTTCATCAGCTCCATTATGTCCTATTCTTCCACTTGGTCCCTTTGAAAAGTGGGGAATAGACATTGTAGGTCCACTTCCAACTACCTCACGCCAAAATAAGTATATTGTAGTTGCCACAGATTATTTAACCAAGTGGGTTGAAGCTAGGCCATTGAAAACAACTTCCATGGATGAGGTGGCAAGGTTCATATATGAACGCATTGTCACCAGATTTGGTTGTCCATTAGAAATTGTAACAGATCAAGGAAGCCACTTCATTAATGAGGTAGTAGAAGCCCTAGTCAATAAATTTTCTATTAAGCACAGGAAGGCAACAACATACAAGCCAAGCACAAATGGACAGGTGGAACGAACAAATTTTGTGTTGTGTCAAATTCTAGCAAAAGATGCAGCCTTGCAGGTACATAAGTGGGATAAAAGGATTCATGCAGCATTGTGGGCATATAGGGCAACATCAAAGTCAGCAACAGGATACTCCCCATTTCAGTTGGCCTATGGCATTGATCCAGTTCTTCCTATTGAGTTTGATATTCCCACTGTGAGAGTTATGAAAAATGAAAGGATGGATGAAAGTGATTCAGTAAAAGAAAGGTTGGTACATCTTCATTTGCTAGAGGAAATGAGGGAAATAGCAAAGGATACAAGCCATAAGAAGAAAATGAAGCAGAAGGAATACTTTGATCAAAAGATCCGTTGGTCTCCATTTCATGTGAATGACTTGGTTCTAGTATATGATTCCAGATACAAAAAAAGAAGACAGAGAAAATTTCTTCCAAAATGGATGGGGCCCTACAAAATAGCAGCTGTGCATGAAAATGGTACGTACCGACTGGAGGAATTGGATGGCACTCCCATTACGAAATGGGTCAACCACGACAAGTTGAAGATTTTCCAAGCACCAGAATAGTCTACTCCGAGGACGGAGTAGAAGCTAGGAAGGGGGAAGATGTCGACACTAAAATTTTCCTCCGTAATTTCTATTTCATTAATGTATGTATTAGGAATAGGATGTTGTTAAGTGTAATTAGTAGTAGCGTCTGATAGAAGATAACGGCGCCGTCAGTACGGTGCCGCCAATAATGTAGAGTACGGTAACAGTCAAAGTACAATAGGAATGTTGTAAAAAGTAAATATTTGTCGTAAGTGGTCCGGTAATGTTAAAATGTCAAAGTTGGGATAAGTAGAGAAGTAGGGTCTACATGATTAGGAATTAGAAATATTATATTGGTAATAAGGACAAGGAGTGAGGTCATAAATATTTTGTGTATTTTATTTGTAAAAAGTCTAAAAATGTGGAACCCATGTGAAATGATAAGGTTTATCTTATCTTAAAAGATAAGCTTACATGTACAGATAAGAGTTAAGGTATGGAATATGATTTGTCAGAGTGGATTTCTTATCCTATCTTAGAGATAAGATGGATAAGCCTGGAAGTTCTATAAATAAAGAGGCCACCCCCCTCATTTAGCATAGAAGGAAGTAGTGAGAAATATTGTATGAAGTGTGTAAAGGAAGCCATCAGTTTAAAGGTGTGTTGAAGAAGCCATTAAGAGGTGTAATTGTAAAGTTTCTCCCATAGTATTGGTGGAAGGCAAGTGAAGTCAATAACACTTGAAGTACCTCATGGGTGAGATTGTAACAATTTCATGTTAATATTATAATTTACTTTGATATTTCAGATTTGTCATCATTCCGTCTTATCATAGTCGATGGTATTCTTGTGTTATGTTTGTTGTTTTGTTTCCAGATTACATCCACCAAACTAAAGGTTGTGCATTAGTAAATAATCATAGCACGAGGAGTTCCCGGTGAAGAATTATCATAGTGCCGGATTGGTGGTGGATTCAGGTTAGAGAGATATTCCCACTTAGTCAAAAATCATTTGGAGGGTACAAGGAAGGTTTGGCACTGTGCATAGTAGGATGGTAAAGTCAATTAGAGTGAATAGTTATTTACCATACGTAAAGTCATTTTTGCCAATGGGGATTTGTATTTATCACAGTGAAGTCAATTTTTATACTATGCATAGTATTTACCGCATGTAACTTCACTTGATAATATGAGGCTCCATAGTGATTTACCCAGCACTAAAGTCATATTTTTACCGCTTGTAAGTCAAGTTTTACCTAATATTTTATGGTCCTTCATTTCTATTTTCTATATAGATTTTAATTATGTGGTGCACATAAGTCTGCCTTATGATTGTATTTCTGGAGAATATTGCGCACCATCACCAGTGTGTTACCTTTTGAAAATGGGAATGATTCCTATTTATTTCATGGCATGAAAAAAGATGTGACCAGAGAGACTTCACGATTTTATCATTACCTGGAATCATCTGACAAGGTGGGCAGAGGCCACGCCCACTTAGGGATCCATTTGGTCATGGCTGCCAAGAGACACTAGAGTTTTGTGACAAGAAGTTCAGCAGGTTATGTTGTGAATTTCCTTTCCTAGAACAAGTGATATGGAGCATCAGTTCTTAAATGGGAAATTAGGAAATTCTCTAACATTGTGATCCAATGTTATTTATGAATTAGGGCCTATGGGATACAGAGGCATTCAACAAAATCCTTTCACACTATTTTAGTGCATGGGTAGGCACATTGGGATATTAGGTGTCAAAGGACCTTTGGGCATATAACAACATATAAAATGATTTTGTGTTTGACCAGGCCACATCATTAGCAAATATGTTTATGCTAGAGGATTTTGGTGGTTGATGTTTTTTATAGCTGTAAGACGCGCAGGAGGGTTGGACAAATTCCTATGGAAGAAAGAATTTCTAGATAAGGTTGGATCATGGTGCTTAACAAATTGAGCTTCAAGTGTAATGAGTTAAGTGGACATCCATAATAGTGGGACATTAAAAACTAGCATACTGATTTGAGGTTTGGCCACTTTCAAAATCTTATATGAATTTAAGTTTGCACGCCTTAGGTCATACCTTAGTTGAACTTTAAAGTTCAGGCCATTGTGTTTCCTTATGTAATGGTCATAATCCTTGATTGATCCAATGCCATACAAGCCATTGTTCTTCCCTTGACCTGGAGGATTCAATGGGAGTAGATGAATCCCTATTATTGAATAATATTTCTTGGTGCCCATGACAGATAGTAAATAAGGATTATTCTGCCAGGCCCATTTGAGAGTCAATTGCTTTTAGCTTTACCCTTTGGGCTGGCCGTGTTCCCTTTCAAGGCATATTGTCATTGGGGTTGCGCCTTGAATACTCAGAAACATTAATAACTAAAATTATGATTTGTATGGATGCACAAATTTGTGTGGAATTGATTAAAAGAGGACTAGTTGTTCATCTACAATCACCAATTTGTAGATATTCGAATGGCCCGTTCAAAACATGGGAGGAAATAGATGGATGACATGAGGACTCACGAAATCCACGAGCTGAGGTGGAAATCTTGGATGGCAAATGATACGAGATTGTAATGAGAATCATGAGGATGGAAGAAAATTTTGGATTAAGTTGCATAAAATCTTCTTAAGATGTCCTTGTCTCACAAGGCTTGGAAAAGAATTTCTTGGTCAATTGGGCAAAAATCTTTAGCAATGGGTATTTGGCACAGTATGAAAGAATGAAGTCAGGTCATTGAAGAAATCCATCAATATAAATATTTCGTACATGGTAGGTTCTTTTAATGCGTTGTTTTCATGGAAAATGATGGGGGTTCATTATTGAAAGGTCATGGAAAACAAGGAATGAGGTTTTCTTTCAAGAGCTAGGGTTCAAGAGCTTGATGTAAGAGGGTCTCATAAATCATGTAATTTTCTCGGCTTTGATCTACAAAATAGAGGAAGTCTTCATTGTGAAATGATTGTCAGAGTGTGATCAATGGAATGTACAAAAATTACTGAACCTGGACTTGTAATCATATCGAATAATATATCTCAATGTGCGAAGATTTGGGACCCTAGGATGTACTGAAATCATAGGTAAAATCTTGGCAGTTGAGGTCTCTTGATATGGTCATGTAGTATACAATGACCAGAAGGGCATCATCCTCAGAACTTGAAACTATATTTGTTAAATTTTAATCTAGTTCCTTTTGATGAAATCTTCTCCTTATATCCTGCTTGCAAGTTGGTGTTATGAGGACAAGAAGATAGAATCCCTGTATCTATTTCTAACAAGTCGGGACCATTTAGTTGATAAGTCCCACATCAGATGATTCCGTATGGGTCATTACAATCAGGGAAGAATGCAATGGGAAATCATTGTGGAAGCTGGTGGACCCCCACAAACAAAGAGAGTATTTGGGATGCCGATCTAAGGATGTTTGAAAATGGGGTGAAGGGCTTCTATGGGACATGAGTTACCCAAGCTTCGGGAAGCTTGAGTTCCTGTACCAATGGTTAAGAAGGAGATGTGTGATGAAAATATATTGGTATGCTTGAAGCTTTTCTAGACTATGTGAAGAGGTAGAGGAAAAATGCTTCTAACCATAGTTAATTTTAACTTCTTCTACAGATGAAGCTATAAAGGGGACGTTGATATTTATGACCTCCAGTCAAGTCAAAGGGTGTAATTAATGAAACCATTACATGTATGGATGCATAAGAACCTATCAGGTTTGGCACTACAGTTGTCGCTATCAGTTGTAGACACCAAATTCGTGTCTTACGACCCCTTGTGACCCGCATCCCATTTCGCAACCTAACCTCATTACCTAAACCTTACACAATTATTTATTAATTACCTTGTAATTGATAAATCCACATCACCTTACCTGCCACCTCATTTTGCCACCTCATCATGACCTAGCCCTAATCCTAAACTAACCTAATTAAGACCTATAACTTGGTCTACACCACACCCATAACTAATGACCTCCTTTCTCGCACCCAAAACCGACCTTCTAGTCACTTGACCAAGCCCGCAACTGATCTCTCGGGAGAAAAGCAGGGAAGGTGGGCTATTTTACTAAAAATAGCCTACTTTTTCCTTACCGATGCCGGTTCCTACTCGACCGCCGTCGGTTACGTAACCGCCATCGGTTCCCTGTAAATGGGCTCCCCAAACCAAAAACAAAGGATCAGAATTTCATTTTTGGAGATCAGTCAAAGGATTTTTGGATCAACAGAGAGCATTGGAGCGAGGAACAGAGTCTACAGATCAGAGACAGAGTTTTGCAAGCCCAGAGCAGAGACGAGTGTGATACCAGAAGTGTTTACAGACCATCCTAAGGAGATCAACTTGCATCTTCGTCAAAACTAGTAAGTCACATCTTGCATGTCCTCTTTATAACATTTCTTATGCTTCTTGAATCACAGTCCTCCTAAATCCATTTCTGAATCCACTACCCAACGTGCCATTGCATCTAACTGTCATTCTTTTACTTCTCATCATCCCATTTCCTAATACCTATCCATAAACCAGCCTTACAAACACCATAGCCACTTATAGAAACAACTAAAGATCCTATCACTGCCCCTACCGATATCGGTTATCAGTAACCGGCATCGGTTATCAGTAACCGCCATCGGTTCCTCTGATCAAAACCAGAAAACCAGCCTTTCCCCTACCCAGTTCAACGAAACAATTTAATTGATATTTTACTTTGTCTTTTGTGTTAATTCATATTAGCAGGGGAACTGACCACCTTCGAAAGGAAGTTTTATATTTCCTGGGCCCAAGGCAGTTTCCTCATTTATTGTCTAATTAAAATCTTGTGGTCTTGTGTTCTTATTTGCAGGTAGTCCTTCCAAGACAAAAAGGAGTTCTTCGCAGTCAACCTGATCTTTCTCTACGGTACGCGCACACCATCTCGACATTCTACAGGTATTCCTCCTAACCCTAACCTTATCTGTTTCTAAAAGGAACGAAGCATTTCCGAGTGAAACATTTTGGCACGCCCGGTGGGACCCATTTTGGGTTTCTTTTTTCTTGCTTGCTTTCATTATAGGAAGCATACTTGCTGTTGCTGCTAAAAATATTGTATTTTATATTTCGTAAAGAATTTGTCTTGCTTTCCTATTTGCATTAGTGAAAGTCATCTCTCTTGCTTCATCGAATATAATTTTTGATTTGGGTTTAAAACACGTGCATTGCATTCCTGCTTGTTGTTTTTCAATTCTAGTGAACATAGATTAAGTAACAGGTCGTACACGTGGGGGTGATATCCACGGTATTGACAGGAAATTAACCTTAGTTTCACTGCACAACACATACCGAATCACTTCACAATTAACACAACAGCTCAAACATCCCCCCTTTTCTGCGGTATTCCTCCGCCTGATTGAGGTAACCTTATAAGCCAAAACAACTTGACATTTCCCCTAAGTCTCTTGTTTAGGATTCTGACATCATTCTACGTCTAAAGGCATAAGCCCACGATAATTAAAATTAACCCTAGGGTTAATCTCTGGATTTGCGTGTGCATCTTGCTTGTTTTTAGTTCTGTTTTCTCTGTCATACTCTGTCTTCTGTGATCAATAATTTGACAAGTATACTAAACGTTGTTAAAATCAAATTAGCAGCCTTTTTATATCTTCTTATCCCAGACTTTTTACACCGACATCGGTTACTTGACCGACGTCGGCTATAGTGTGACCGACACCGGTTACTAGACCGATATCGGTTACTGTCTTTTCCAAGTTCCTGACAAACCAGCAACCTACCAATTTCACCATTCTGAGTTTGTTTCTGTTCCTGATAGATTGAAACCCTCCTGTGAACTTCTTGTCCATGGTTGTTATCACTCGAAAGCAAGCCGCCGCCATGGTTTCACATGCTTGCTCTGTGTCTTTGCCTGAATCACCCCCTTCACATTCTATAGGGAATCCTACGGACACCAGTGAGGTTCCCCAAATTCCTGTAGGAGATAAGGACTTTGCCAAATTTCTAGATGCTAATCCTAGCGCTGTACAATACTATTTGTCTCATGCCCCTGACCGTACGCCTGATGGTCAGCTCCTTGTTGGCATGCCTATTAGTATAGCTGCTCATTTAGCTCCCACTCCACCTGATAACACTGCCTTACTTCCTGCATCTCTAGCCCCGTCTCCCAATCCGACGGCTTCAGAGGTTCATACGACCCCGATTAGCTTTCCTTTGGTTAATCTTGGACCCCACGTATCATTACCACCAACTGCCCCTACCTCATCTCTCTTTCAGACCACTCCATTCATGACTTGCTCTCTGCCACCTATCCACACGAACTTTCCTTCTCAAGCTCCGCCTACCTTCTCATTCCCATACACATATCCAGTAACCTCAACACCTATATGGGACATCCCTATTCGGGCCTCAACATATTCATCCTCCATACCTTATCAACATTTAGCCCCACCATTGTCTAGTGGTGGTCCTTGGCCCAATCCTCCACCGTTTACCACAACCACACCATCATCTCATCCAATACTGATTTCATCAAACAAATGATGGACAAAATGCAAAACCTGGAGGCTTCTGTTTCAGGAAGTCGTAGCGCCTTGACATACGAGCAAGTTTGTCGGGAGCCCATTCACCCTTCTGTCCCCCTTCATTCATATCCTCCTCAATGGGAGTTGCCAAAATTTACTCGTTTTAATAGTAAAGAGGATCCTCAACAACACTTGCGATCATTTAGACATGCTTGTTATTTGATTGCCCATGATGATGCCTTGTTACTCCGCACCTTTCCCATGTCCTTATCAGGACCTGCCTTGGAGTGGTACAGTGCTTTAACCCAGCACTCAATCTTCTCTTTTAACCAACTAGCCCAATCTTTCTTGGATCATTTCTCCATTAACATTGCTAAGAAAGTATCTATCACCGACCTCTATGCCATCCGACAATTTGAAGACGAATCTATCGCAGATTTCGTTGGACGATGGCGGGGCCTTATCAACCAACTTACGTATGCCTTGCCTCAAACCGAACTCATCGAACTATTTACGCGGGCCTGCGCTAAGCACATCTCCCCTACCCTCCAAATTCAAACTTTCCGCACATTCGATGAGGCCTTTACTATGGCTCGGAAACTAGAAATTCGAGCCTTAGAGGAAGAGAAATTGCGGTTGCGTAACAAAAACCCCAATTTCCGAACTCCTGGATTCTACCAACAAACCAAACACCACCACTCCTCACGCGTCCACTTCTTCTAAATCAAAAGGAGCTGTCCACGCGGTGATGGTCAAATCTCAAACACCGTCCAATACTCCGCCGAAAACCACTTATAAGTACAAAGCCGAGCCCATCAATTACACTCCCTTGGGAGAAACTTATGGTGTCATCTTGGAAAAATTGCTCAAAGCAGGAGCTATCACCTTGCCTCCTATTAAACCTCACTCTGGGTTTGATTCCACCCGCGCAATACCTTCCTGGTACAAAGAAAATGACTTCTGTAACTTCCACCGCGTGAAGGGACACAGTCATGAAAACTGCAAGATGTTGAAAAACATAGTGCAGGAAATGGTTGACGCAGGGGATATAACCCTCGATAATCCTAACGCCCCTGCTAACCGAAATTTGAAAATTTTCAACAAGCCATTCCCGAATCACTCATTCCAACAGTAACGTAAACCAAGATATCTTAGCCGAGGAGAGTGTTCATGAGATCCATGCAGTCTTCGATTCTCAGCCAAAAGCCTCTATTGAAAATTTTTTAAATCAAGCCTCTTCACCAACACAGGAGTTTGAATCTCCTTCACCACCATCAAGCCAAAGTGAAATCATTCCTTTACCCATAAAAGAGTTAACTGTCCGGACTTCTCTTCTCATCAATGAGTCTTCTTACACCACATCCCTACAAGACTGTGAGCGGATGTTATCTAATTTATCTATTTCCCAAACGTCCCCTTCTACAACTCTTGCTGCCCAAGATGAGAGCTCGCCACCCCTTTTGTCACCTTTAGACGAGAAATCTCTTACACCGACATCACCAAATTCTTTAACCATAACAGACCCTCTCACACACTCCCTCCTACCTATTAGTTCTTGATCACCTAAATCTTTTCAACAACCGGTCGACCTCTTAATATCTATTGATACAGTGCCTCATCTACCTCCTGTATCACACCCACAGTGGACTGGAATCACAACCCACCTTTCTTCCGTACCAAATTTACAAATCAAACCTGGAGACTGTCATTCTCACAGAAGATAGACGAATCCTATGGGAACGTTTGAGTACCCCTTTTCTACTCAAATGCAAATGACTGATCCTGATGTCTCCACCATATACCCGAAGTGCTTACAGAAGCTTAAAATGCCCATGTTCTCACCTTCACCCCCCCGTCACCTCTACTCAAATGCCCCGTCCACTTCTATCAACTTAACCAAATCTTCCCCTACGCTTGGGACCTCACCAATGCCCAGTCTAACACACCCGCCTAAGCGACTCGATTTATCCAAAAATAAATCCGCCCCGCCACCTAGGAGACAAACTCAATCTGTGCCCCTATCACAATCAAAACCATCATCGTCATACCTACCTTCCATATTGGGACCTCATCCCTCCACCTTACACCAATATATCATACCTCCTGCGTTTTCTTCAAAATGACCTACGCCTTCTGCACCATATACAGAGATCAAAGGGTATACAGCAACATCGTCACTCCGCGTATCCTGTCCACCTATCAACCCTAAACAAATTCCATCATCAAAAGATTTGTTTTCGGTCACTCCTATTTCCCCGTGGTTGTTTTCTACCACATCATTTGCGGCCTCATCATCCAACGTAACTTCTGTGCCAAAGAAACCACGTTTAGTGAAAAACATGTGTCAGCACCCCTTGGCTAAACCACCACCTGTACGAACCAACCACGCCCAAACATTACCAACAACCCGCACAATCAATACCCTCATCCTCTTCCGATTTTGACCCACTCAAAGGATCTTACGCCAAAATATTTGCTATGTTGGTGGAGAATGCGACCATTTCCCTACCTCCACTTAGACCTTATGATCCGTCTAAGCCCCGACCTATGGATTATACGATGACTCTAAAATCTGCACCTATCACCGCACACCAAGACATGATGTGGAGGGATGCAAATCTCTTAAAAACCATCCTTCACCAGTCACCTCTTCCCGGATAGAAAGATTAAGAAAGACAACTTACGAAGGGAGAGACCTCTAGTTGTCCATTCCCTCTACTATACCATCTGTCCCCGCCTCACCAAGATCGATCATTATTACAACCCCACCTCTTGAAGACCATGAGTTATCCCAACCATCTTCCTTCATCTCAGTTCTACGAGATTAATATGATTAGTGTCGCTACTCGAGGGACAGAAAAATAATGGAAAAGCAAAAGAAAACACACCTGCGGCATCTCTTTTCTCCATCAAACCATCCCGATTACACCACCACCTAAAGTGGTCATTCGCGGACCCGCCTATCCCGTCTCTAATGGAGCATTGCCCACCGAAATATGATTCAAACAACTTCATCAATCACCCGTAAAAATGACACTGTATGATCTCATTCAGACTTCTGAATCTCATCGACAAGCTCTCGTTGAGATCCTTCAAGGGATAGAGGTTTTACCCAAATGAAACCCTGCCTGTCACCTCCATTCTAACACCCAATCACGTTGCTTCTCTCACCAAACAACCCATCTGCCCCCACCACTTCTGTCTCAAAAACAACAAGCCGCTACAGTTAGTTTCTCCGAAGACGAAATTATTGACTTTGGTACAGAAGACCCTGACCCTGCTCTTTTCATTTCCAGCTTACATCCGGAGACATTCGGGTACGTCGGTGTTATGATTGACGGGGGCGCTTAGCCTAAACATCATCTCTTTAAAAGCCTTCCAACAAATGAACATCCCTTCTAGTTGCATGTGTGCCAACCCCATCATGTTGCGGTCATTCAATGACGCTATTACTTCTACCTTAGGCACCGTGATCCTCAACATTCGCGTAGGGACCACGTACTTTACCCGAACTCTTCTATGTCCTTAGAAGGAGAGTTCTAATATAATATATTGTTGGGTCGTCCTTGGATCCGAGCCATGGGATGCGTTCCCTCAACATTACATAGATGCATAAAATTTGAGTATGAGGGGAAGTCCTACACCGTAAAAGCTGACCCTCCCCCCTTTAAAACCTACAATATGTTATACCGCCCTAATGATGTGCTTATACCAATCAAGACACCCATACATTCAACCCAACCATCCTCTTCAAATGTACCTCAACCATCCACCTCAACCGCGCCTACGCCTTCAACTGATGAAACCACCATCGCAAAAACCACTTCCCTTCCCGCAGCTAACATTCCAACCTCCGACCCCTTAGTAGATGTTTTTCAGTGCCTTACGCTGGGGGAGTACCGCCTATATAACGTTAGTTCTTTCCCTACCCCACAGGATTACGGACAATTACATGCACATCCCACCTAAGACCGTCGCGTGGGGGAGGTAATCTCTTACGGACCACCCCATTGCCGCACTAACCTAACGTATGGGGGTGTTGACGCATCCTCCATTACCCCTAAACCCTCCTCTTTGGTGTGATTCCTTTCCATTCCTGATTTTTCATACCTTACCAATCGTCGCTTTGTCCCTCACCTTCTTGACTCGCTGTGCTTGGAAAGGCTTTGGTTTTGTCTTTATGAACAGGCCGACATCGCTCATCCCATCATCACACACAAACCAATGATTGCAGTGGTCTCTGGTTTCCTGAAACACCTACACATGAGACACCCATCGTGTCAGCTGTCATTCTGGAAGAGAACGACGTTACCCTAACAAACCATCATCACCCACCCTTTGCCATCATCACCCACTGAGTCTAGATCAACAGAATCTATCCCTCCTAACTTTTTTTTTTCATCAATGCTATCGTCTAGGAGGCCCTCCACTTACAACGCGATAATAAGACCCTCTTCTATCCCCCTTCTATATCCAGACATGATCGAAGAGGACTCGCGCTTCAATTAACTTGTTGAGTGCCAGGAGATGACTCCATCCCGACTTACCCCCCTTGGGGCGGATGACTCTTATTTCACAGCCTTCCCATCTGAAACCGAAAAAAAACAACCATGCTGACACGAATCTACACTAGAAATCAACATCCACACGGAGAGATCCTCACATTGTGAAGATCATACCTCCCTTAACGCTCATAAACAAGTCAACCTTTACTTTACTACTTCCCTCCGTGCTCGCAACAAGCTTTCGCTTGGTCCTCTACGCGACATGCATGATGCCAGTAATTGATCCTGACATTGCTGTCCATGAACTTACCTGAAACCTATTCAAGCTAATTAATACACGAAATGAGAAAAATGCATCCACGCTTTCCCTCTTGGTCAATAGAGGAAGCTCCAACGACTCCTTTCCTGTTTCCTTCAATCCCTGCCTATTGACTATCCTCAATGTATTCTAACATCGTACCTTTCACTAAAAGCGACGGGGGGACTTCGTATATGCACTGAATTTTTCCTGGATCTTACAACCTCGCTTTTTCCTAAGGATGACTTTCCCCCTACCTAGCATTGACCACTTGTTGATCTCACCTGCAGGCCATGATATGCTCTCTCTCAATGGATTGCTTTCAAGATACACCAAATTTTTGGTTTACCCTGCCAATCAAACACAAACTTCCTTCATAACTCCTTGGGGAACCTTCTGTTACCGTGTAAGCCATTCAGCCTTAAGAATGATGCTGGTGCCACCTTCAACGGCTATTACCTACATTTTTTCCATGACATTATGCGCATTTCCTTGAGATTACGTCCAAGATCTTCGTGGAAGTCTAAACATCGCAGTGAACATCTCGTGTTTTAAAACCATTATTTTTGACCGCCTACTACATATTTCTATCTATCCGTCTTCAACCAAAAAATGTGTCTTTGGTGTCCTTTCGGGAAAATTCTTGGCTTTATCGTCTCTTGCGTGTCAGTGAGGTCGACCCATCTAAAGTCAAAGCTATTCTCGAAATGCCCCCACCTAACCGCCTACCAATCTCGAAACAATACTAGTTTACAAGGTAAGCTCCAATCTATCTGACGTTTCATCCTCCCAACCTCGGATCGTGTCAACTGTCCATCACCTCCTTAAGAAGGACTTGATTTTCAATGGACCAGATTGCCACCAAGCCTTTGAGGCCTTAAAATTATCTCTTAACAGCACCCGTGCTTCTCCCCCTTAAGACGACCGCCCTTTCTAGAGCCTTAACTTTTCCTTCACTGACCAACGCTTGTGAGGGGCCAGCTTGCACATCGTGACTTCTGAAATCGAGACAAAGCCGTTGATTATATAAGTCGTACTTTGGTGGATTATGAACTAGGTATACACATGTAGAAAGTTATGCCTAGCCTATCATTCTGGCTACCAAGCTCCGACACTACCTCTGAATCACACGAAAACTTTCGTCATCACCAACAGCGACCCCATCCTTACATGTATGGCCAAACCTCATCTTAAAACCACGACATCGCCCGAGGCCAATGCTCCTTCGCCAACCCCTTCGACCTTGAGTTCATCCACCAGAACTCAATCAAGGCAACCCATCGCGAACAACTTGTGGAAGGCCCCCTTTACCTGGGGAACAATTTCCCATTTTACTTCTTTCTCCGCGAACTCATCACCACTCTTTTTCACTCAGGAGGAGTCCGTATCCCTGACTCTCTTTCTTTCATGGATCCAATGCCACTGGTGCTGCGAGCCGGAGTTGTTCTACCGTTTCCTCTCGACGCTGATCTTAATGCCTCTTTCATTCGACCATCGATTTTCCCTTGCACTAATAATACACGGCAATATACTAGGCCCTTGTTCTGGGTCCTCCAGGTTGCGCTGCACTTGTATCAAATCTATCAATATTTTTTGGCGACTCTCAATTGGTATTCAATCAAGTTATGGGCATCTACAATGCAAAAAATGAGGAACTTCAAAGTACAAATACTACGTGGACTCACTTCTAACCCTTATTTACTCACTATTCTTATCCAAAGAACCATTCATGCTCTACTAACAAATTGTGGATACTATGGCTTTCTAGCCTCAGCAAATTCCGCCTCATCAACTGACTCTGACATTTTTGTCTTTGTCCAACAACTCTTTGCCACCATTTATTCATCTATTCAGCCCCGGTTGTTTGTACGATAAATACTGGTCTGCTAACTCGCAGGATTACTTTGGTATCATCACCAATTCCATGATACCTTATAACCTCTGTTCTCCCTCTGACCTTACTATGTACTAGTAAACGTGCTTTTCTTAAACGCATTTCTCGTTTCTGTCGTTATGGGGGGACTCCCTTTTAAAACGTGGCTGATGTCATCCCTCCTTCGATGTCTCATCGGGTGCGGGATCACCCATACCATCCAACCAGTCCATGCTTTATTTGTGGTGGACATTTTAGTGGCCTTGCGTGCCAAACGAATCCTTCGCCTATGTTATTATTGGCCTACTCTCAATAACGAACTGCTACGAATAGTTAAGCGTGTGTTATTTGGTCCCACCAACAACTAACCTTCAACATACTCCTAACCATCCGCTCAAGGTCGCACAAGACACTTTAGACTTTCTCACAATGGGGTTTAGACCTTATGGGTGAGATTCACTCGTCCTCTTCACAACGTCACCGATGATCTCACACACCTGAATATTACACAAAATGGTGGAGTGCTATTCCACTCATTTCACAAAAAAGAAAAAATTGAGAGTTCATTAACACCATCATTATCTGTATTTTGGTGTTCCTCATCGCTGATTACAGATAATGGAAAATCTTTCAAAAACAAGTTTTACAACAAAAACAAAGACCTTGTGACACTTTGGTATCAAACTATTTTCTCATCGCCTTACTATCCGCAGGCCAATGGATCAGCGAGTCTTCTAATAAACCCCTAACCACAATCCTCATGAAAGTTGTCAATGAAATCACGAAGAAATTGGCACCGATCACATTCCCTTGCCCTTTGTCTTATTGTACTACATTCGTAACCTCTACTAATGCCACACACACTTTTTCTTTGGATAACGTAACCGAGTTTTTTTGCCTTCGCAATATAAATACCCTCCCTTAGAATATCTCTTCGGATATTCTCACAACGATGATTTCCTCCAAGACGGTTAGCCCAATTGGAGCTCCTTGACGAACATCATCTTACATTTACAAGAGCTCTGATCACCTTCAATCTATCAAAAACGCATTCAAACATGCTTATGAATAAGCGACTTCATGAGCATACCTTTAGAGGTTGGTGATCTTGTCCTCAAAGAGAATCAGCATGTTCACAACCTAGAAAGAGCAAACCGTGGAAAATTTTCTCCCAATTGGATTGGGCCTTACATAATCACTCACACCTAGGATCAGGCACTTATCGTTTAGCTTCGCTTATGTAAGCCTGACCTGAACCCCTTTAATGCCTTGCATCTTTCGCCATTCTACTGTTGATTGTGTTATATCATCACTTCTTATCTACCTCCGCTCGTACCTTGAGGCTCACATACCACCCATGCACTTCGTTTCCTACACCTCTAATAAAATCAAGCTCACAAGTTTGATTCTCACCTCACCTAAACAATGTGCCTTCCACTTTTTATAGTCTCCATGACTTCAAGTATTAAAATAGCTTTATCTTATGGGATTTTCTTGATCAAACTTCCTACCAAACTAGTGCTTCACGCCAAAAGAACATCGGCTCCTAAATTATATATAGACTGTTCCCCCCCGAGGACAGCTATATGCCAAAATTATTGCTGCTATTCTATATAGACGCTCCCCAGAAGGACAGCTAAATGCACTAAAATCATATCTGCTACTATAAAGAGACTGCTCCCTCGAAGGAAAGCTATTACACAGTCAGCCTTAATCAAGCTCTCGCATCGATCAACTTCGTGAAGACCTCAAGAATACACAATCCAATTCCCTGTATCCTTCCCGCAATCATCAGTCTATATTAGTAAAATAAGGCCTATTCTTAAAGAACTTTGAATTTTTCATTTCCTTTTTTATTTCTTATTATTTTCTCCTTTCGTCAAAACACTCACTATTGAATAAATTCCTTTACCTCAGCTATATCATCCACCTCACCTCACCATTGTTTTCAACTCGGACGTAACGTTCACCGATATATTGTGATCATACAACTCTTTTCACCTATGGAATTCCCCCGTCTATCACGATACCTAGGGCTTCAAGCTCGTTCTCGTTTGTGTGTTTTGTTTACTCTTTTCACTCTACGGGGCACTCTTTCCGCTTTGTCCCCGCATCTAGGATTGTGTGTTTG
>JAHRHJ020001005.1:0-37280 GCA_019776745.2 Taxus chinensis
ATCTATATTTTCCTAGTTTTTTGGGTAATCTGATGCCACTGGAGGAGTAGTGTAGAGAGGCACACCCATTGTAACCCCCAAGATAGTAACTACTCCATAAAATTTCTAAAGGACACCATGTCCTATATAGGTCACTATATATGGAGTTCTTAGAATGGTCTAAACTCATTCATTGTATGTAAAACAAAAATTCCAAGGGCTAAAATCACATTATAATGAACTAGTGTAAATACGTTATGTTATTATGTAAAACCATCGATGATGCCCACTATGTTTTGAGGTGTATGCAACGTAGTTGAAAGGAGAATTCAGCCCCAAAGGAGTACCTATTGCACTATGAAATATAGAACTCTGACCTACAGGGGAATAGGAGGAAAGAACTTAGTATAAACTAACACACACAAAAAAGAGGATGGCTAACCAAAACAAGTGCTAGTTTGAAAACACATGCATGTAATAACAAAAGTGTAAAATACATAGACAATGTAGTAACTACTAATCAAAGTAGTTTAAACATGTAATAACATAAGTAGACAACACAAAGAGGGTTGTAAACATGAGACATCACTCACAAAATTTTAAGACACGTAAGGCCATCGTGGATACAAACAAAAAACAAGTGTGCAAACAAGAAAAGGGAAAATCCTACATACAATTGCAAATAATGGAAGACAAGTAGAAACAAACAAACAAGGATTCATGGAGACATATAATCTTGAAAAATAATTGTTGCACATTAAATAACCATTAGAATGTTTAGAGTGATAACTAGTTTGCCAAAGCATGTAAGAGAAAGTAATATAAGATGCTAAGTACAAAGTTAAACAATAGCACTAAGATTAGAGATGAATATTGATGCCCCCAGCAACCATTGTAGGAAGGGTAGAAGGTGAGCATCCATACCACATGTAACAATCATGTATATGTGATCACAGTAAACAAATGCATGAACACACATATCTGGATCATATAGATAATGACATATAAGAAATTAATCTAACATGTGTAGTAAATTGATCATCTAGAACACTAGTAAAAATGAGTAAATACCCCCAAGACAATGTAATATGTTGTGGATGGATGGAATGGAATGCAATATGCAATGATAGGATCTATATACCCCTCGAGTGAATGGAAGTGTATACAGTGAGGTTCATTTTGTTTTCCCCCTCAGCATTCAAGAATGAACCATAAAAGAGAGTGCACCATTCGGGAAATGGTCAAGTAGTATTGGTTATGTCTAGCACACTATGATGAATGTGTATATGTAATGGTGATGAGAATGACATGTGGGGAGATGTGCGATGAACCGTATAGCCAAAGTGTATATCAAAATTATGTAATGGATGAGTGATGGTTTAGACCTAAGGATGAATGTATATCAACTATTGTGAGTGGACCCTATAGCCTAAGGTTTTTTAGTGACGATTTACAAAAGAGACATAATTTATCCCTAAGCATATATCACTATAAATGAAAGGACTAAAGGTGATGATTTAGCATGGGTTTTTCTAAATCCTAAGTGTATACCATACACTATTGAATATGATAGATGATTTATCCCTAAGTGATGATGAGTTTCTCCTAAATTATGTGTGACGATTAGCTGCAAGATCACTATGTACTAATAGGAAAGAATGGTGATGTAACCCTAAAGTGTATTCCACTGCAAAAATGATAGAATGGGGGTGTCTATTTAGCCTAAATCCTATATCTACTAATGGGTGAAAAGTCACATGATGTCACTAAGGTGGGAATGTTGGATGAGAAATGGTGAGTGTAAGGTCCATTTGATTTGTAAACCCTTTCAGGGATTCAAGTATGGACCAAGTAACTAAAGTATGTCATATGGTGGTGAGCGTAGCAGGTAGAAGGAAATGTAGTATAAGAAATCAAGTGATGAATATGGTTGGTAAATGTGTAGTGTGGGACTTCATATCATGCATGCATATAACATGTGTCACATGGGTAGAACCAATTGTAACCCCAGTCAGACACTCAGATGTATGGTGGTAGGTGTAGATTTAGAAATAGAAGGGACTTGGGGTGCCCTAATGATGGCAAATGTAAAACTATGGGGTTAGGAGGGAGAGCTTCCATATATACATGGAACCTAGGCATAGTATGTAGAATTTGATGTGGAAATGCATAGTATGATCTATGTATAGGTTATGTGAGGATAGCCTAGAATAATGTATGTTGTATTGTAGTGTAAGGACTAGTATAATGTCTATGATGTTTGTATGGGATGAAATGTAAAACTAGAATCATATGTCAATGATGACTAGTATATTTTAAAAAAATATGTACCTATATGAAAACGTGAAGTCTGTAATTTGATGAAGTGTGCACGACTATATTTGAATGAATGTAATGCATAGGTGAGGAATAGTATAGTGGAGAATAAATTTAGAATGAATGGTTTATAAAGTGAAATTACCCATGAGTGGAAGTGCAAATGTATAATGCCTAAGATGTAGTGTGCAAGGATCAGTGTAATGGTTCACCAAGTAAACTAAAATGATTAAGCTAAAATTAGACTAACCTACTATAGGAATAGAGGGGTAACAATAGTTGATCTAATCTAGGATGACTAAAATTTTAAATAAACTATGGACTAAGACAATATGGAAGGAATTTGTAAATAAATACATACTAATTCAAATAAAACCCTAAATGTGCAAAATATGTAAATGAAAAGGACTGAGTTGATTGCTAGAGATTATCATACAGTTGCTGCAGGTCTAGACTGTAGATTCCTTAGAAGTGCAAGATTGATCACACAGTGGAACCCATAAAGGTAGGATCTAGAGAGATATAAAATGACTGCAGGCACCTACAAGGGTAGTGGGGTGCCCCAGGGAACCCTGGTCTATAGAAACAAGTGCACCCTAGTTTTGTGTAAAAGCTCAAAATCTAGTTTCTGGTATGGTTGCAAGTTGGCCTTGAGAATATTACATGTTTCTCACATTAGATCTACAGAATTGCGTTGGGTATGTCAAATAATGCAAGATGAAGGAATGACATGAAAAATACAAAGAAGTATCAAAACCCATGATAATAAAATATGTAAAATGAACGGGTCAGACTTACATTAGCTGACACTAAACTAGTGGTCTTAATAATTTGAGTGTTGCACTACTTTTTTTACCCAAATTTAGTTTTGGTGTGTGTGTGTGTGTGTGTGTGTGTGTGTGTGTGTGTGTGTGTGTGTGTGTGTCGTGCCCTAGGTTCTCTTGTGCCAATATCACTTTGTGAAGTAGCAAGAAATAATAACTATAGAAAAATTTAAATAGTATGTGTGCATGGAATAAAATAGAATCCCTCCCCCTATGTTGTGTGTGTTGATGCAGATCTCCTAGCCTTGATGCATGGCACTATGTGGATACAAGTGATGCAATGGATGCAACTCTAGATGGAGTGATAGTAGTATGTGATGTTAGGACCCTCATTATGGTCTTATAACTTTGTATTTAAAAGGTTCTCTTTCTCTAATTTTGTAATTAATCCCCCGACATGGCCAACAAGGAAGAAGATATAGATGAAAATGGCTAGAAGAGGCCCAAAAAGAGGTAGGAAATTAGAACATGGATTGGGGAGCCCAAGGTGGGACTACGGAACCTTGGGGCACCCTAGTATAGTCCTCAGCTCCTTGGTTTAGGCTAAAATGATGGGACTATTGTGAAATATCTAGGAATGTATAGGAATATACACGGAAATGATGAAATAAAAGGTAAAATAAGATGGCCAAAAGGTGGGATTAACTAGTACTTTCTTCACTCAATAACCTTTTAAATAGCAGTATGAGTCTGAGCTAAATAATGCCTAAAATGCATGATTTTGTGACTACAATTGCATTTCTTGGAATGTGCAAGCTCTTATAGACTCCGATCAGAAGTATATTGTTCGTGATGCTTGGCAAAATTTTTCTAACTTAGATGTTTTGTTTTTGCAGAAAGTGAAAATTACAGGTTTTCAGTTACAGACGGTTTGTAAATCCATTTGGCCTGATAGTTTGGCTTTCTGCAATAATCACAACAGAGGATGTGGGGGATTAATTTCTCTTTTTGCCCCTAAATGGTGGCCCTTCTTGATGGATAATGGTGTCAACCCCACCAATCGTGCCATCTGGGTCCTCTTTAATATTGATGGCCGCCCTTTTGGCCTCATCAACATTTATGCCTCTGGTGATGCGGTCGAAAGGGCCGATATTTGGCGGTGGATAGCTTATTCAATTCCTGGTGCTTATTGGGTAATAAGTGGTGGTTTTAATATGGTTGAGTTTCCTGCCGATAAGTGTGGGCACTTACCTATGCGATGGACAAATGGCGAGAGAGAGGCATGGTTTTTCATGTGTAATAAATTCGGGTTTTATGACCCTATGCCTCTCGCACCCCCACCTTTGAAGTGTGGTTCACTTGGTCCAATCTCCAAGGTGGATCGGATCGGGTCCTCAAATGACTCGATAGAGATATGTTGTCAACTCAAGATTTGTTTGAGTTTGACAACATTTATTCCTTACTCGTGGAGGTCATGCCTGATTTTGTCACTTTGGGACACTGTGGGCCTAGACCTTCATCGAGTCTATCTGGAATGGTTTTAGAACCAAATGTTGGGCACATGGATTAACAAGGGGAATATCAATTTCATTCCCAAAACTAGCCGATCCTGAGCAAATTACTAGCTGGCGGCCCATTACGTTGCACAATGTTTCCTATAAGATTATTGTCAAAGCCCTGGCTATTCAGTTACGTCACATAATCCAAATTATAATTCCTCAAACACCTTACCACCTCTGATCTAATACAAACATCCACAAATTATCCAAATCAGCTAATGCTTGATAGTTATCCTAATCCTAGATCTGTCTCTGCCATAGCTTAATCCCTCTATTCTGTGCATACGTAGCTAACTAATAATATAACTCATAAGGAAAGAAATGGAATAACATTTCATAAATTTCATCATATAAATTATCCTCAACCCATTTGTGTGGATTTAAATTTTCATTGGTGTTGTATCTTAGTGTGAGTTCATCTTGGCCCTCGTGTATCCAACACATAATATTCTCCAAGGAGAGCTGAAATTCCATGTGCGTACCACATCTTGAGATTCTAAATTAAATAAGATCCCAAAAATGGAACCAAAATGTCAAAATATAGTGTAGGTTCAACACAACATACTCTCAACTTCTCAATGGGCATTTTGCGGATGACTTGTTTCTTATTCTCATTGAGGAAGAAACTACTGTCCGCAATGCAATGCACTACTTGGATCTCTTTTTCTTAGCTTCTAGTTCTTCTAGATCTAGTGGCGGAAAACGTAGTGCTACATGCAATCCTTCCTCCCTGCGTCCGATTGGCTGGCCTCTTTTGACTGGACAATGCTCACACATGGCGAAATGTTCAAATTTCTTGGCTAATTCCCTTTGCCTTCTAGGCGTCACTTGCAGAGTTATGGCAATATGTGGTCTAAAGGGTAGCCAAATAACTTGAATATTGAATCACCAAGCCCTTGCCTTTAGTAGGGAAATTTTAGATTTGCTCAAAAGTTCTTGTGGCCACCCATGTTTATTACTCCTCATGTTGGGTGCCTTCTGCTAAAGCCTCCATTCAGAAATTGGAGAAACTTCTTAAGAGATTTTCTTTGGTCTAATGCTTCTTTCGGCCGAGGATTCCACAGAGTTACCTGGGAAACCTGTTTCCTCCCCAGGGATTCTGGGGGTATGGGCCTTATTGACATATTGCGACAAGGGAAAACACTTTGTGCGAAATGGATAATCCAATGCATTGAAGGACATGAAGCGTGGAAAGTTCTTATGCGTCACGACATTGAGGAAGGTTCTCCTTATGGTTGTCCCGCTTGTAGAGGCTATGGGGTTTGCCAACCTCCTCATTGCAGCCTGTTCCTATCAAAGTGGTTAGCACCTTTGTTCTTAAAAGAATTTGGAAAGCATGAGAATGTATCAAACCATGGCTTCAGTGGAAAGGCAATGGCTTCTACAATGGCCTCTCCATCAATCAACAATCCTTATGGTGGTCGCCTGTCATTTAAGAACATGATTGTTGTCTCGTAGAAGTCCTTGGAATTCCTGCACTCAAGATCTTTAAGCGTGGAATTTAGACCATCCAAGATTTGTTCTGTAAGAACACTAAATCTTGGTTTTCCTGGAATGAAGTCAAAACTCGTTTTTGGCTCACTTACCAAGATCGTGCTAGCATCACTACTATCATCAATTCTTTCCCAGATCATATGCTGCACAAAATATCTATTTGTTTATTTTGCTCTTGGTGGACGGACTGGAAATGGTTCATGAATATTCCATTTTAGAAGTATTCTGCCAGTAAAGTTTATTGTTGGCTTTCCACACACTTATCGATGGTGGAGAAACTCAATGCCCGGTGGGGACTACATTCTTCTTCCTCTTGTTAGAGAAAGAGATTTGACACTGTTTGGTCTGCATGCGTGGAGCCTAAAATCACACATTTTCTATGGTGCATTCTGCATCAAGGTCTCCTTGTAGGCTACCGCCTGGTTCAAATTGGAATCCATGATCCCAAATGCCCCTTTTGTGGCCATTTGGAAACATTAATGCACTTGTTCTAGTTCTGCCCCAAGGCTCGACGGGATTGGAATTGGATTCACTCCTTTTTCAAACCTCTTAGGCTAGAGTGCTTCACCTGGCACCATGTTCTCCTAGGAGATAATCCCAGGTTCCCGATAATGTTCTCCCATATTTGGCATGTTTTCAGAGGGGAAATTTTATTTTGGCTAAGGAAAGAAAATAATGCTTTTATCTTTGCTAATTCTGAAGTTGATCAACAATTCTTGGTTTATAACAAATCGATGGTTCTCTCTAATGTGCTTCTACAAATCCAACTGCCGGCCAACAAGGTGGCCCTGGAAGTGGAACACTTGCAGACTTTGTTGCGTCACTCGGGGATACCCCTTGTAATGTTTCCCATGAGCCACCGTCATCTCCCAAGCAATCTTCGCCCCATGGCGACTGTCACCGTGGAGGACACCGAAGCCACTCTCGGTGCTCTTTCAACCGTACACATTGTTCCCTACGCAATCTCTTGTGGAGGATAGTCTCTCCACCTGCTCACCGTCAAGACTGGGGCTACCCCAGCTCATCATCCTGGTTGGGGTTCATCGGTGGCCTCTAGACCACACACGCAGGATGGGTGGAATTTACCACCTCCACCCCGTCACCTTTTGATAAGTTCCCTCGAGTTCCAGTTGCCATCTCTCCCACACACGGGTGGAAATTGAAGTTGAAGAGGAGGCCCCTTCTGGCTCGAGCTGAGACATTCTGAATGCGGGCAAGGACCTCCCTGGTCTAGGATGGCGCGATGACCATGGCCCTCCCTTTGTTGGTATGTTTGTTGCAGCGGCTTGCCTTCAGCTTGGCTCTTGTTTTTGATGATCTCCTAGGCACTGCCTAGTGTTCCGTTGTTTTCCTAGGCTCGATCTAGTGTATTTATGGTTTTGGGGCGTGCTCTCATACCACCTATGTTTTTGGTTGAAAAAATCTCGTGTCTAATAGAAGATCTTCTTCATTAAAAGAGAAGAAGAAGAAAGATAAAAAGAGATAGGGTGGGCTTAAATTCCCAAATGCCACGGATAAGGTTCCCTTGTTATTTTGGCCCCTCAAAGCACAGGTCAATTGTCTTTTACCCGCGAGCCAACCTGGCAACTGGAAACGAATGCGCATCTCTGGGCGCCATAAATATCACCACCCATAAGTGGACACGTGGCCAGAAGTCATAAGCGGTAGGGCCGAGCATCTAACAGACGCGGAGGGACACGTGAGCGTTGGAGGAGTCGGAGTGAATAGCGGGCCGATTCTTTCTTTTGTGGAATCCCTGTTTTTCCATTACTTGCCATTTTGTTTCCTCATCTTTTTTCCAATTTCCTTTCCTTCTCTCTCAAATCTCGGAACTGTGTTCATTTTTCCAGGTACGTAGTTATAATTTCTTGCTCTTTTCATGCTGTTGGGGTTTCAATTTTATGTTATTTTTTCTGAAAGTAAGTTTTTGTTTCTGAATGTTGGAGATATTTTGATGAGCGGCTTTTGGCTGTCGGTAATGGGTGTGTTGATTTCGCTGGTGGTGTCTAGGGTTTAGTTGACAAAAAGGTTTTATTTCAGATACTAGGGTTTATATACTAGGTTTTTACCCGCCTTTTAGTTTTTTCTTCCATTTTATGAGATGTGCAAGTAGCGAGTTTTGTCTTGGGCGATGTGGTCTCAATCGAAACCCTATTTATCAGATTTTTCCGTTGATTAATCTGATCTCGCGGAATGTAGGGTTTTCAGTTTTTAGGACTCAGGGTTACTAAATATTAAAGGCCTTTTGGTGATGGGAAGTAGGAAAGTGATATTCTGGGTGTTGTTTTGTCAATTGAAAGTTTGTGCTGATTAACTTTTGTTTGCAAAAATGGGTGTGTAATAGGGCCTATACGACTTCACCTGCCTGTGAAGAGTTATCTATGCAAGGAGTTTAATTTCATAATAAATTTGTATCACTCATCTCGATGATATGTCAACAATGCCGATCCCTAAATATTGTTGTGTGTTCAAAGATGTTTTGTTTTCAGTAATTATGGACTGGTGAAAGTTTGATGGTATTAGGAGCGTGTTTAAGAATTTAGGAGTAATAATGGGCGGGTATAACCGTGTAAGTGTTTAGAAAAAATAATGATGAATGCTAGTAGTATGATGTCAACTGAAAGTCTATATGTAGTTTTTTTTGGTTTCGATTAACCATGTTCAGCAAAGTGCTAGCTTGTAGAAGTCAGGGTATGAAAACATTGAGTGAGTTTTGGCTAGAATGAGTGTTAAGAAGGGATTTTTGAAAACAATAGATATTGCAAATGTTTTCTGGTGCCAATTTGATGTAAAAATTGCTCTCCTCAGCAAGGATGATTGCTTGAAGGCTTTCCTTGTTAACAATATGTGCATGGTGCAAATTGTATATCATTTGTATATTTATTTATTTTAGTAATTTTGTTTTTAGTTGTTCCTAGGAACAGTGAATTTTTAAGCAGCAGCGAGAAGTGTTGGAGCTGCCGCAATTTGTTAATAAGGATTATTTATTGTATGATAGCACCCGACTGAAAGGGTAAGTGTCAAACTATGAACTGGATATTTTGGTTTTAAACTAGCATTGATAGTCCGTGTTTAACTAATATTTGAGTTTTTAAAAAGAGGGTATTCACGTGTAAAAAAAAATTGCGATAAAGTATTTGGATTGTCAGGGATAAGCTTTGTGGTCCTTCGGGAATCAAGGGCCATGTAGAAAATATAGGTTTGGAATCTGTAAAGTTTGAAAATATTATTAAATAGTGATCATTGCACGGTGCAGGAATTTGTAGTAATGTCTTTTGAGATTGGACTAGAAAAATTGAGTAAGGACAATTGATGTGGATGATTTGGAGAGCTTTTTTGTTGATATGCATTGCATAGTTTGAGAATTTGTAGTAACATAGTGTCTTGAAATCAAGTTACAGAATTGAAAGAAAAACTTGGGTTACTTTTAAAATGTTTTTCATTCAGTTATTGTTCATGAATGTGGGTTTTGGAATTTTGTTGACATAAAGAAAGGATTTGGAAGTGAGAGTATAAAGAGGCATTGATCAAGGTACTTGTGTAGATCCTGGTCTTGAAGATGGAGCAGCAAGCCCCAGGGCAGCAGCAGCCAGTTATGGGTGTTGTAAGTGGTGCATCTCAAATGCCTTATGGCACATCACCTTATCAAACAACTCAAATGGTTGCACCTGTTCCTCCAGGTTCTGTTGTTGGGACAGTTCAGTCTCCTGGCCAGCCTGCTACTGCATACCCAGCATCTGCCGCCCAGCTTGCTGCACAGCACCAACTGGCTTATCAACATCTTCACCAGCAGCAGCAGCAGCAACAACAGCAACAGCTTCAAATGTTCTGGACTAATCAGATTCAAGATATAGAACAAACAACAGATTTCAAGAATCACAGCTTACCGTTGGCTAGAATCAAGAAAATAATGAAGGCAGATGAAGACGTGAGGATGATATCAGCTGAAGCCCCTGTAATATTTGCCAAGGCTTGTGAAATGTTTATTCTAGAACTTACATTGAGGTCATGGATTCATACAGAGGAAAATAAGAGACGCACTCTGCAGAAAAATGATATTGCTGCAGCCATAACTAGAACTGATATTTTTGATTTTCTTGTTGATATTGTGCCAAGAGATGAGTTGAAGGAGGAGGGGCTTGGCATTCCTAGAGGTCCTGTACCTGTTGGGACTCCTGCAGAACCTGTGCCGTATTATTATGTTCCTCAGCAACATCCAGCACAAGTAGCACCAGCTGGTATGATTGTTGGGAAGCCGGTGGATGCTGCGCTTTATACTCAACAACCTCGCCCCCCTGTGGCTTACATGCCACAGCAGATGTGGCCACAACAACAGATGCCAGAGCAGTCCAGGGGTCCTCCTTCTAGCAGCTGAGGTACTTCCAAGCTGTTTTCTGTTACCAACAATGAGCAGATGGTAGGAGACAAAAAATGTGCAACTGCTCTTTTGATTTGAATGGAAAGGTACACGCTCAATTCTTGCCGGTAAGATTTGTTTGAATCATATGGTAAAACTGCATGTAAATGAAGGATCAAGTTTAGCAGGGCTTTCATGTTTTCTTTGTATTGTTGCTGCCACCTGTGGCTTCAAAATTCTGGCAAGAGATATTCAACAAATAGTTTATGTCAATTTGCAGTTAAATGGAATTAACAGAGATATGTGAACTTTCTTTTTGAACCATGTCTAGTGGTTTGGGAGGTTATAATTATTCTTTATAGATTTTGTATGAACCACAGCCATCAACAATATCCACCCTTGGGCTTATGCTAGATTCATGTGTTTCATGGTAATTTTACTGCTGAATTCCCAATTGTGTCTGCGTAAGTAATAATTGTTAAACTGATTCTCTGTTGTTTACTTATCCAGTCAGAGTGGTTGAGAGTTGTATTTATGGATTCTATGCCCCTGAAATTAGTCTTAAGAAAGAGAGATTTATGAATACAGTTTGAATGAGATTCTCTGATGTTCACTTCTTTAGTCAGAGTGGTTAAGAGCTGTATAGATGGATTCTATACCCCTTCAATTAGTCTTAAGAAAGAGATATTTTTGAATTCAGTTTAACTGGTTGACAAATACATGATAATGTTTTGTAACTCTTAAATTTAAATTTTTATATAATGAGCGAATAGTTTTGTCAAGGCTTTGTTTTGAGTTCTTTGTTTATCATTGTTATGCTCCTTATTTTTGTCAACATTGCTATCTGGCTACGACATCCTTTATGGCCTTTCAATATGCTAATGATTAACATGCAAACTTTTATGTACTACCGTTCAAAGTCTTTATCCTATGCCGATTTGGCTTACTAGTTACAAACAACTTCAAAATATAAGCTCTTGTTTTCATGTGTAAAGTTGGGCTCTATTGTTATTTGTTTGAGGATGACATTACTTTCAATTTCATGGTCTCTGCATCTACAAAACATGTTACTAGATTATACCAGGATCACAAACACCATTGTTATGCGGAAACTGTGCATGCAATCTAGAAGCTTTTCTTGGTGTGAATTGTGTTTCATTCCCAACAACTAGTGACTGAGCAAAGTTGCAGGTTTTATTTGAACACCACTTTGAAATGAAGTGCTGACATGTAAGTTGCCGGTGTTCACTGCCACTTATAGGTGCCATTAAGATGTGTAGATGCTAGCTGCTTGCCTTTCAGAATGTGCTCATTAATCTTGATAAGTTTACTGTTTGTGGAATGCATGTGGTATTGTATGCTACTGCGAAAACCTTGTTGCATTAACCATTTTTATGAATACCAATATGTGCTCATTATTCTTGACAAATTCTCTGGAATGTATGAATTACTTTATGCTACCATGGAAACCACGGTGCACTTACCAGCTGTATACATAATCCGTTATTATTTTTGTATTTGTTCTAAATAGTTTATGCAGGTTATTCTTGTTTTCCAATGCAAGGTAGTTGATTTAATTTGGATAAGCACATCGCTATTTATTGGTGCATTGTGAGTGGATCAAGTACAGCGATTATTATGTATATCTAAGAAAAGTGTGCAGGCACATACCAGTGTTCCATTTGCATTCATTGTATTTCTTTATATTCTTGTAATGTGTATTCAAATAATACCTGGTTGGAATATTATATATGAAATCTTTTTTAATGTCCATCTCAAATTTTAACCAACAGTGTTTTATGGATTCTTTTTCTTCTAATATGCAAGTAGTCAGTAGTACCATATTACTTTTAACTGCCCAATAAAAGCTTTAGAAGGTGGCCTCTGACATCAAATTGTTATTTTGATTTTAACTTGTGAGCTGTGTGTTTATCGCTTCAAATCATAAAATTAACTTACCTATGATGAATGCCCATATTTCCGTGTCTTTCATTTTTTAGCAGCTTCAGTGCCTCATTTTTGTATCATTTCATCTAAAGCCTAATGTAGCAACTATGCGTTGATATCTCTGAGTCAGTCATGGTTAATTTTTTTGCATGCTCATTTTTCCGTTATCACTCCATGAGTCCATACTTAAATGTTTTTTCAAATTGAGATAAATGAGAAAACCTTATACCAACTTGAGTGTCAGCCAAACTTTTATGGTCTGAGATGTTATTAATCCTTAACATGTATCCATTGAATCATACGAGTTATTGAGAACTTGTAATTCTTTTAGTTTTATTGCTTACAGTTTATTGAGAACCTGATACTGTTTGTTAACTTTGTTGGTATCTTTTTGGCACGCTTTTGTGCTTCAAAAAGTTCTTCCATAGTATAGGTAGTTTATTATTTTCTTATTCAAAGGCTTCTTTTTCTTGCTGTCGTTCCTTGGTATCTTGGCATCATTTGTTTCTATTTTCTTTTAAATATTTACTCGTTTGAAGAACACATAACTCTCTTTTCCCAGAGACGGTTGTTTATATTTCTTAAAGGTTCTATTCAAGACCACATTTAGCTGCAAATTACTGTGTTAAAAAATTGAGGAGGAATACATAAAAATAGCATATAGAGACAGCAATTCAGACTTTTAACCCCTTGTACAAGCAAAGCTTTAATTCAAGCAACAGCCCTCATGATATAAACTGTACTTGAAACTGTTATATTCTTTTGTAAATAACATCTATATTATGCTTTTTGGCTCCTTTATGTAATACAGAACATAAATGAGCTACCTTGATTGAGATTGCATTTGACATTTTTCTCTTCTTAGCTCGTTTTTCCCTTTAATTTCACCTTTTCTGTCCAGTATTTTGAGGAACCATCAATGGATTAAGTCCCTCTTTTTTACATTGTTTTCATTATTGACTTCCAAATCTATTTGTGGTTTAATCTTTTCCCCATAGGGCAAAAAACATTATGGTGTTAAGGCACCCCCTTGCTCCAGGCGATTTCTGCCTGATGCTATTTTACTATTTTCAGTTGTCTATGTCATGTGCTGGTTCTCATAGGAGTTGTACTTTAGTTTCTGTGCGTGCCTAAAAAACCTATACAGACCTTCAAAAACCTGCGATCTAGCCTTTTGTTATTCTCTAAATATAAATTAATGCAACATTTGAGTATTTTGTTGATTGGAAATAGAGTTCTACTTAAACTTCTATTATTTAATAAAACATATTGACAACATAGTTTTGGCCATTTGCGGGTTGGTAGTTAGTATGTGGTTTCTAATATAATATTGAATCAGTCTGTAAACAGTAGGCAAATTCCTGATGCCTTGGATCCTTTCTGGTGAGTGGATGTGCGTCTTGGCAACTTGAGATGCCTAGGGATGCATCTCTGAAAATCTGGGAGGTGCCCCCAATATGAAAATGTTTCCAAGGGGAAACCCTCTGTTACCATAAGAAATCATTAAAAAAGGCTATCAATTTCCTTCCCAAAACCTAAAAATGGCACAGGCTTGACCTGTAGATTCCTACAAGCCTCAGTCAAAAAGAATGTTTTCAAATTTTCAGCAGCAGTCAAAACTTCTAAAAATCAATTATTTTAAGTTTTGAAATTTACAATTGCATGTGGGTGGGCACTCGGAGATATACCCTCAAAAGTGAGTGTTATACGGATCATATTCAATTAGCTTTTTTCACTGCCTCCTTGTTTTTTCATATACATTAAGGAAGCATTTTGGTTTTTCTATTTTGAGAATTTGCCACTGGAGTACAATCTTTTTCCTGTTCAAAATATATTTTCTGAAAAATATATCTTCGTTGTTCTCTGTATTTTGCAATTTTTCTTAAACTTCTGTTGCATAATCTCCGTGCTTACAGATGTCTTCAGTCTCTAAATAGGAATTTTTATGGCTCTTAAAAAGATATCGTTATCTGAACTCTTTATTTTCCCTCCTTTTTCTCAGTTGGAATTCTCCTTTAGGCAAATTTTTCATCAGTCTCCATTTAAAAATGCATGGCAAGGACACGCAGAGATATAAGTGCATATGGAGATTGGTCTGTTCTTGGTTCTCTATGAAGTTTTCCCATCAAGCTGCCAAAAGGTTTTAGTGGATTCTTATCTCAAGAATACTGGGGGAAATAGAACTTTAGCCTACACTAGACTGGAGGTCAAAATTAATGCAGAATGGTTGATCCTGAGGTTTGAAGCTTTCATGCAGACTAGCAGTCCCTGAAAAGTGAAAACCAGGCAGTCACGTAAAACTTATTTGTTTGAGTCCATGTTGTCTAAACTATACACCATGGAAATCCTCTTAAAAATTTTAGAAATACGATTACTAATTGTAAAGTTCCTTTTGAAGATTCATGGATACATTTTGATAGTGACGTGTTATTTTGAGGATTTCCACTAAGGTTATAGAATGATAGGTATGTGGAAAAAAGATTTGAATTCAGTTCTATAAAAAAACTGTTAACATGATAGTCTTGTAGCCATTTCAAATTTGTACACAATGATTGCATTTGAGGTAGAAAATCTGTATCTGCAATCTGGGACCCACTTGGAGAGTTTCAAGATAGACTGGTAGATTGAACGAGCCCAGCCTATATGAGGGACAAAAAACATTTAGTCAAAGGGTTCTTAAATGATGTTCTTGTCCAGTCTAGGGTTGCATGAAGGCACATATTGTTAAGAGCCGACCAAGAGCTTAGGCCTATCTTTACTCACTTATGATGGAGCAGCTGATCCAAAACATGGTGCGTCATCCTCACCACATGAATGTTGACCATCAGGCTTAATGAAATATTCAAGGGAGCCAGCTTGAAGATGGGTTTTTCTCTCCTTCGGTGATCAAATTTGAAAGGCTTCTCCGACTTCAGTTTGAAGGGCCATGGTAAGCATGACCCTTCATAAGTAACAGATTAAACAACGTGTTGTCCTTCAATCAGGAAAAGAATCTTAAATACTTTTCAATATTTATTTGATTATTTTATATAAAAAATATATGAAAAAGTCAAAATTATTAAATAATCAAAATTCAACGAAGGAATTATATATTCAACATGCATCACTCAAAGGAAGAGGTCTGCGAGATTTCACTCTTTTGTATTTCTCATATACCTCATTCCAATCTACTATATCCAACTTTTGAGGTGTTGAAAGAGATAAAAACAGTAACTTGTCTAATGTATCCGAACAAAGTCTATTCTTTTCAATAGTTTTAGTACAATTTAACTTAGAAAATCCTTTTTCACATGTTGATGTACATGTTAGAAGAGAGAACTATTTGTCATAGTCACATTATTAGTGAATGAATCTCTACACATTCATTTCTCCACATTGCTCCGGATGAATCTTTCCACATTCATCTTCTCCACATTGCTCCCATGCCTTGAACATAGTCTTCTTGGGATGTGCTTTATGTAGATTCACAACAAAATTGTTCGATTTGCCACAACATTTTTTTGACTCAATTATCATAGCATCTCCAATATCAATTTTTTTTTTGGCTTTTCTAACCACCTTTGTATTTCAATGTCTCACCCATCCTCTTCATCAAAGTCTGTCTAGACTAAAAAACTTTGCAACATTAAACATTTGCATATCAACAAAACCTAATATTAAGGCAATAGATAATCTTTTGAATAGTTGTTTTACCCAAATGAATGTAGTTCTCCATAGTATTTCAATGTCTCACCCATCCTCTTCATCAAAGACAAAATCTTTGCAACATTAAAGATTTGCATGTCAATAAAACCTAATATTAAGGTAATAGGTAATCTTTTGAATAGATTTACATGTGAAAAACTTGTGCAATCATCGAACTTCAAAAATCCATTTTGACCCTTTTGTAAATATTTGAAAACATATTGAGACCTTGTTCCAAAGGTGTATTTCAGAAATTTTCTTTTTTAGAAGTTCAATAAATACCAATTGTTTGTGTTTACACACACACACACCCCCTTCATAATCCTTGTTAAATTTGTTCACAAGATGCCTATTGTCTTTTTTTCCGCAATGACTCCTTGAGCCCTAACTTCTCCAAAATCTGCGAACCCTAGAATGAAAACTCTTCCACACAAGGATTTGGCGAGACTTCTTTGGCCAGGAGATGGAGATGGAGGCGACACGACTTTGGAGTTCGTTATAGAGGATTCATCCCTGTCTTGGATCGATCTCGCTTTCAATGCAAATGTTGGGAGCTCCATTTCTACTATTCAACCTTTGTTCTAGGGTGGTGACACAAACCCTTGTTGTGGGCCTCATAGAATAAATGGGAATGGTAGATCGATTCAACCTTTGTTTCAAGCTCCCTCTGGTGATGTTGGGGATGCTCCTGTGGTTACGACTGGTGATGGTTCTTCTTGGGCTGTGACGGAAAGTTTTGCTCTTGGCGGACTTGATCAAGGAGTCTCTATCATGGCAATACTTAATTTGCCGCCATTGGATATGAGTGAGGCTAGTCGAGGCCCTATTGGGACCTCCTTCAAAGACGTTTTAAATGGTAAGGAATCTTCCATGAAACCTACAAACATTACCCCATGTATTACATTTGGGGAAGAGGTCATTTCAACTGAGAATTACTACAAAGAACATGCATTGATTTGCATATTCGGGGGACTATGGCCCAACCTTCCTATACTTCATGCGTGGATCTCCAAGCACTGGACTCCAATACTAACTAGAAGGTTAGACTTGTACCCGTGTGCTAAATGCATTTTCATTGTGACTTTCTCTTCAATAGCTGATAAAAACACCATTGCTTCCAAGATTTGGCCCTGTCAATCTAAATATTTGGTCATTAAACCTTGGTTCCACTCCTTGAACCCACTCATTGAATCATTCTCATGGAAACCTGTTTGGATCAGGTTGCCCCATTTATCCTTACAATTTTGAAGTCGTGACTGCCTGATATCTATTGACAACACCTTGGGAACTACACCCTATATAGATTCTCAAACCACTAATTACACCCATACTACCTATGCCCGGATCTTGGTGGAACTTGATACTGCTAAAAACCTTCCTGCAACCATCGATTTTAGAGTGCAAAATAAAACTTGGTCATAGCCTTTAAATTATGAAGGTCTACCTTTCCGGTGTAGAAGGTGTTTTTGTTTAGGACACGCCTCTATTGATTGTGGGATGGCAAAACGTTAACATGAGAAACACAACTGATAGAAAGATGCCCTCCCGGAACATCTGATTTTCGGTGCAACTGAATCCGATTCTATCCCAGAAACCCCTTTATTCGAAATTCCAATTGTAAGCAGCAAGAAAAATGCACAAGTTGTTGGTGGCAGTAAGGAAAAAGATAAAGATTTATCTCAGGGTAACAACGTTGTTGTCCCAACTAGAACAAATGCGACTAAGGAAAATACTCCTCCTTTGTCTTTTCCTCCAACTATGGAGGCTCCATCAGGTTGGGTAACGGTCTGTAAAAATAAAAAAATTATTGCTAAGAATGACACCTCCTCGCCTAGATGATTCTCTTTTCTGTTGTTGTTCGGCTGGGCTATATTGTTTCAATTAGATTTCCCAAATAATAGCTTGATTTTTTGCATTGGTGTTACTGTGCCATTGTAGATTGGTCGTTGCACATCAGTTGTTTCTTTGCTGATGCGTTGCTGGTTGCTGGTTTTTTGTCTATGCAGACAATTTTCTGTTGTTGGGCATTAATGTTCTCTCTGGATTTTGATATCTTTCTTGGGCTTTAATTATAAAATCTGGGTTTTGAGTCTTATTGTAGAAGGGTATAGTCCCTTTCAAAAAACTATTTTCCAATAATAAAAAATAAATAAATACCAATGATAGTAATATCAATATTTTCTTTTTGAAGTTGCTGTCTTAGCTTATTTAATTCTACTAAGAACATCTGCAAACAAATGTATACAAAATTGATCATTTGCAAGCAAATATATACAAAATTAATCTTGAAATATTATTCCCATTTCATATAGTTTTCTGTCAACATCTTTGAATTCTTGTAGTGATCCTAACATCAGTGTAATAAGTCCAACCATAAATTGCCCTCTAGTTAACTTTGCAATTTATAATAAAAAAATATATTAAAATAACAAAAAAAAATGAGGAGTATTGAAAACAAAAATTCTTACATATAAATTTCCTAATTTTATCAATTTCAATCCCGTGCCTATAAAGACTAAAGCAAATGTTTTGCTTAAGGATTGCTCCAAACAAATATTATTACACTTAGGCATTTAAGACAGGGAAAATGATTAAACGGTGCAGCCACCTGCTACATATATTGTATGATTGTGTCTGCATATCTCTTTGTTCCACATGTTCAATTATGTAAATAATAACATTTGAAGAGTTTGATAATGCTGCCTGTGACCAATTTTTAATAAGTTTTTTTTTTTGATATTTGGTATTTTATATCTAAGTTTAAACAACATATCTGCACGTTTATTTGTTCATGCATGAACAAATGTTTCTAAAGTTGTAATCATTCATGAACAAAAAAGTAAGCACGCCACTATTGACAGGAATAGGCACTGTTCCACTTTTTTTTTTTTCTAAAAGTAAATTGTACGGTTTGGTATTGGGAATCCTTTTAAAGTTCTTAGATGTCATAATTATTATGTTTTCGTTAGCTAAACAAGGTCACATTCCTCTCCTAATCAAATAATAATCAATTAGCCCATATAACTATAGGCTTGTTCTTATTTCTCTCATTATAACATATAAATTCTCAAGAAAAATTGGACACATTTTAACCAAACGCATTAATTAAGATCATTGTTTACAAGTTTTTTTTATTGAATGCCATCCAAACACTCTCTCATACACACACATTCTTATACACACACATTCTTGATGAAGTGAATCTAAGATGTTTAAGTATAGATTGCAATGGGCAGCCTGATAATTTGTTTATAAACAACAAACTTCTATTTTATTGTTCATATATTTTCCTGTCTGAAATTTTTGTCATGGCTATAATTAAATTGTTTTTTGGCATTCACACAAATATAAGATTCCAAAAAGAAACAAACTCTTTGTTATTCACGAAGAAAATTTGTAAGACAATGTAGAGCAATCAAAGAAATTGTAATTTTGTAAAACCTATAAAGACAGTAATAACCATCATGAGATATTTATTACGTACAAAACAAATGTAAAACACATCAATTTTTTTATGGACCCCAAAAAACTAAATGTGGTTTAATATTACATACCTTAATCTATCTTGAATACAAGAGTAACTTAAGAGCCCAGAGGAGCCTTAAATAATCTATCCATTGATTACAAAATACTGAAGTTGTTAACTTAAGGGCAATACATTATTATCTTAACAACAAACCAATAAAAAATTCAGAGAAACAACTAATATTTAGGAACCCAATTTACAGAATAAATAAGGACATTGAGAATAAAATCCCCAAATTGATTTAGTGGCTAGAAAAAGCAAAAAAATAATATTGCGATTATGAAAATAGAAACACTGAACTAATTACTTATTTAGTGGAGATTCATCATTGTGCTCACATTTTTTGCATGATTTGTATAAAGTGAAAGTATGATTTTTTAAACATAGAAAATAGAAAGTTAGTAAAGTATGAGTTATGCTACTATAATTATTCATTAAAAAAATTATTTATTATAATAAGTCGAATATTTATAAAAATTAACATAGCATAATATTTGTATGACATGCAGTTTTATAGTTGGTCCTTACAATGAAAAATTAACATAAATGATCTCATTTCAGTGTTGACATATAATTTTAAATTTGATTTTTCTTTTAAAGTGTAAATTTTTAAACACCCTTCTACGACAAGTTGAAAGATATTTGAAGAGCATTGACAACTTCAAATTTGGTTTTCTTGTGGCATTCATTTTCACAAACTTTGATGACAATTAATTTTCCCTTGTACATTAGGAAGTAGTTTTATTTAGTTGATTGGGTGTTGCTTCTAAATATCATGGCGGGTGTAGATATTGAGTATTCCTTGCCAATAAGAAATTGCAAAAAATTTGTGTTGTTTGGAGTCATTGAAGGATCCATTAAATCTCTTGGAGTCTTTTGTCCTTACCTACATCTTTGTATGGGCTTTTCTTAATTGCTCTCCTTTAAGGGGCATTTACCTTGTTTTAGTATGGTCTTTACTATTATTTTCTAGTCATTCATACAAAGACATTGGTAAGCTCTACTTGCCAAAAGATAAATCTTCTTGTGAATCATGGAACTTTCTCGTGGATAAGATTTTCAATTATGGTCGTCTCCATTGTCATATATATATATACACGCGCGTGCACACACACACACACATATGTATATATGTGTATGTGTGTGTATATAGACGTATATATCTATATCTATATGTATGTATGTATGTATGTATGTATGTATGTATGTATATAAGGGTAAAGATAAGTTTTTTTGGCTCTACCCAGTTACAAAAGGGGTTTGAAACTCAGAATCAACAATAAAACCAACTAGAGTAAAACAAAAAAGTAGAAAAGCTGCAGCAAAAACAATCCGAACAGAATGCAAAAACAACAAAAAAAGGGGGAGAAAAACAACTAACAATACCAAACTACTTGAGGATTTTTGAAAAACCCTTCTTCAGATTCTCCAGGCTCTTATGAAGATTCTTGTAGATATGCCCATTAGGGTCTCCAATATTGAGCTTGTCCAGGGCCTTGCCTTTTTCCTTTTTATCCCCCTTGAAGAGGAGAACATCCTTAGCAGAACCAACCTGGGAAACTTGAAGAGTGAGAAATTTTAGAATAGCTTTGCATAGAGAGACTATGTCACATTGCTTATTTTGGATGGCCCCCATCTCCTTCTCCAATAAGGAGAGACTCTTGGAAATATCTTCCTCGTAATTAGTATCCATGTTACCACCCTCCACAACAAACTTATACCCCCTGACCCTATCCTCAAGAGCTTGAATGTCCTTTCTGAGCCAATTGATCATATCCATATGAAGGTCAAGCTTATCACAAATGTTTAATGCAGTTCCTGTTAGAAGTCCCAACAACATTATTACCAAATGGAAAGAAGGCTGAGCGTAACCAATTCACCCCCACCTGCCTTGGGGGGAAGAATCACCACGAGCGTCCTTTGCTTTAGTTGTGTGACTGCACAAAGTTCTGCAGGTGAGGTCATCTCTGGGCCTTTTCTTGGAAGCCCCAACCCTAGGAGGAGGGGAGGGGTCCCCAACCAAGGGAAGAAGAGTGGGAGGGGAGCAAGGGATTAAAATGTTCAAAGTGTTTGTAGAGTAGTAGAATGACAACCTGATGAAGAGGAAAGACCTTCTTTCCCCACTGGATTACTTAATGGAGTGTTCAAGAGAATGAAGGATGCAAAAGGGGAAGCTCACCTGAACAATGTGGTCAAAATAGCTGAGAAGCACCATATGGTAATAGTGCATTCCCTGATACCAACCCTCTAGAGTGATGAACTTCACGAGGAGAAATCCCACTTCACCAAAAGGTTGAAGACAAAGAGTTCTTTTGAAAGCCACCTTTGACATGCACTAGGGCTTCAGAGCCCTCCAAAATTTTCCTCTCCCCTTCCATGCGATCAAACTTATTTTTAAAAAAATTAAGGCCCTCCATCTGGAGCCCAGTAACCCTAGCTACTAGCTCTTCATTTATCTCATAGGAGCTACCCTTAAAAGTAACCACTTTGTTCTTCCAATTCTTTGCAAATTCCATAGAGATGTGGGTGTCATGACCCCTAAATTTCTCCATGAAGTTACAGAAGCCCCCTCCTTTAAGATGTTTCCAAAGCTTAGAGTCAAGTCTCCATGCTTCATTGCAAATAGGATCAACCTGACAGATATATCCCCCCATGGTAATCATCTCACACTGTCTTTGTATTGAATTTTAGGGAAAGAAATATTCCATAAACGCTAAAGAGGGAGAGAAATGCTACTATCAGTATTCTAGATGGGGGTAACAAAGAAATGTGAGTTATACAACCAAAAGAAAGCCGAAACACTCGTGTCACATTCCCCACATTGATTAAAATGTGTGATAGATAAAAGCCCAATCTTTTCCACGTGAGGGAGAATACGAAGGAAATCACTTAAGATTATCTTCTTCATTATGAATATTAGCCCAAAAATTGATGGGGATCTCCTCCCTACTAAGCCAATTCATATTATAATCAGCATTAACACCAAAGTTAGCAAATTGGTATGCAACCTTATTGCCCTTCTTTGTAAGTATGTTAAATGATGATATTGGAAAATCCCGAAAGTAAAAAATTAGCCTCTTCAATGATATCTTTCATGGTACAACTAGTAGGGGTATTATCCCAGAGGCACTTCACAATGTTCATCGAGTCCCCTTCAATAATGATGTTAGAAACATTTCTCATCTTTAGTAAGTCTAATACCCCAGAGGGAAGCATTGGGGATTCCACATAATGGTTAGTCTGAACTCCCATAGGACCAACATACGCCGTAATCACCCTACCTTTATTATCCCATATACAACCTCCACCACCAGCTCTCTCAGGGTTACCCTTAGATGCTCCATCGAAGTTCAATTTACACTAACCCAATGGAGGGGATGCCACTTAATTTGAGTCCTATCCGATCAACTCTTTTTTATAGAGAGAAGAGAACTGAGAGATTTTCCATTTCTTCAAGACCTTAATTTATGCATGACTAAACCTTTGCTTTTTAGGAGGTCTGAAATTATGAATATTTTCCCTAATTTCACCCACCATAATTTTGAAGAGGCGAGTATATTTCAACTCTTTATCTTCGAAGATCCTCATATTTCTTGCTTTCCAAATCTACCATATGATGTGAGAAAAAGAAAGGGTCCAAAGCTTTTTGATGACACTATGTTTGTAAGGAGAGATCCAATGAGTCCTAAGCCAGGATAAAAGTATTCAAGAAAACCCACTTGACATCCATAATTCAAAGAGTAAACTCCAAAGAGAAGTGGTAAAAGGACAATGAATGAAATGTGATTAACGATTCCTCTTTATTTTCCATAAAATACATTTATTAGGGATGAGTTGACCTCTTTTAACTAAGTTGTCCATAGTCATGATCTTATTCTGAATAGCCAACCACTTGAAATAGTTAATTTTAGGAGTGAGTTTATTTAATCCAAACTTTATTCCAAGTGCACATCAGTCTTTATAGGGGAGAGAGAATCGAATAACCAGATTTAACAATGTAATCTCCATTAAAGGAGTCCTCCCAAATGAGTTCATCTTGATTTATCCAAAGAACCCAAATGATAATTCTTAAGCAGACGTTGAAGCATTTGAATATTGATAGAATCCTCGTTAGAGGCCCCTATCCCAGGACAATATTTACCCAATTTCAACATCCATTAACACAGGTAATATAGTCCCCAAGCTTTATCCCCATAATTTATTCTAAGATACTCAATAATAATAGTCCAGTTTTCCACATTATTGAGCAAGTGAGGAGAGATCCATTTATCTTTCCAAAAGGAGATGAGAATTTCGTTCCCCAACTTCCATTTGCTTCCATTCGATGATGAGAGATTTACACTTTATAAGAGAGTTCCAGAGGGTAGAACGGAGGGGAAGATCCTCACAGGTCAACCAATTAGGATTGTCAGGATTATCAAAATATTTTTCTTTTAGAACCTCCGTTGAAGTATGAGTCTCCTTAATAAGCCCCCAACCCATTTTGGCAATCAAGTCTTTATTCATTAACTTAATATTTTTGATACTCAAGCACCCCAAAGATTTAGGGAGACACATTTTATCCCAAGCCACAAGGTGTGTGTGTGTGTGTGTGTGTGTGTGTGTGTGTGTGTGTGTGTGTGTGTGTGTGTGTGTGTGTGTGTGTGTGTGTGTGTGTGTGTGTGTGCGTGTGTGTGTGTGTGGTGTGTGCGTGCGCGCGCGTGTGCGTGTGCGTGCGTGTGCGTGCGTGCGGGTGTGCGTGTGTGCGTGCGCGTGCGCGTGCGCGTGCGCGTGCGCGTGTGCGTGTGTGTGTGCGTGTGCGTGTGTGTGTGCGTGTGCGTGTGTGTGTGTGTGTGTGGGTGGGTGCGTGTGTGTGTATGTGTGTGCATGTGCGTGTGTGTGTGGGGGTGCGGTGTGTGTGTGCACGTGTGCGTTGTGTGTGCGTGTGCATGTGTGTGTGCGTTGTGTGTGTGCGTGTTGTGTGTGCGTTGGTGTGCGTGTGCGTGTGTGCGCGCACATGTGTGTGTGTGAAAGATATTAAGAAATATGAGGTGCAAACTATATAAGAGAGCATAGGTAGTCACAAGTAGACCCTCGATGGGAAAGATATTAAGAAATATGAGGTGCAAACAATATAAGAGAGCATAGGTAGTCACAAGTAGACCCTCGATGGGAAAAATTCTATGAGATGATCAAGACCAAAACAAAGAAAGGAAAAAATTTCATGTGGTACATTTCAACCCCATTGGCAATGGATATTTTAATTTACTATACATCTTGTTATTTTCTACTACTTGAGAAATTTGACGTTGAACTTTACCGAGTTGTTTGGCTAAACTTTCATGCAACTATTATTGTTGTGGAAAATTGAATTCTCTATCAATTTAGTAGAATATATTCAATATGCAGCTAAATGATTTAATTTTCCACAAATGAATGGGAAATTGATAGAGGACTTAATGAAGTTATTGACTAAAGTGGTATGCGAAAAAACTAAGCTAAGAACCTTGAAATTGATATCTATTGATGTATTTCATATATATCCATTTATTATAATATAGTTTTTATTTATTATTATTATTTTATTGGTATACTTATACTACACTAGCATAGCTAGATAGGTGCTTCAAGATTGATATCTCTCGACGTATGTTAGATAGATGTATTTAAGATATTTATTTAAGTACCAACTCACCTACACCTCATTGGCAATATTTTTTTAATATTTTTGTAGAAAGGGTAAGCCAAGTTTATATTTTTGAATAAAATTAATCTTGTTAGATGTGGGTAACTTGCTTTGAGTCACCTTCCAAACGAGGAGTTGAGTAGTAGAGTCCGGTTTTGATTTCCAAATACTATAACAAAGATGGGTCCAAGTATGTTCAAGAAGATTAATGTTCCATTGTTGATTTAGCCTTTTATGCATTAGTATTTTAGGAGCCAACTTCTGATAAGTTGTTTTAAGAGGGAATCAATCGAATCTTGCTCCATTCAATCATCACCAATTCTTGATAAAGTTGCATGGGATTGGAGAAGACATCTTGAGCAACAAATTCTTTTCAACTTGATAAATAATACAATCAATAATGTGTTTATACCTTTCTAAAATAGAAAATGAGATTTTGACAATAAGCTAAGGAAATCATTATATATAATCAACAAGTGTTAAATGGCTTTATTGAACAACTTAAACTCACATAAGGAATTTTCGAGATTAAGGGGAATTTCATTGAGTGTGATTAATTGATTCCACTAGATTGAAGCGCTAGAAAAATCTTGGTCCATGCCTAAGTGATGAATCCTTCCAAGTTAGCAATTGAGAGGTCTCTTGTTATGTTTTCCACAAACTAACCACGGGTGGAGATCCTTTGATTTAAAATAATTTGAATTCAATATTTGATATGGATATTAACTTTATCCCACTTACCTTGAGAAAAATCAAGCCGCACATTATGCCTTAACAAGATCTTCCAAAGTTCATTGCCTTGTGAGGCTCTAATAATCCACTTGGACATAAGACATTTTCCTTGATTATAAGGATCGATGATACCCAGTCCTCATCTTCCCTTTGGTTGATTAAAAATAGTCCAAGATATCGCAGCCATATCTTAACTTCCATCCCATTTGGGCCATATAAATTGTTTCACTTTTATCAATTTTATATAGAAGTGTTTGGATGACATCCAACATGATGAATAATAAACACGAGTAAGAAAAAAATGACATTCACAATTTTAACACATCCTACTAATGACCAAAACTTGACTTCCCAGTTGTCTATTTTTTGTTAAAATTCTAGAGAAACCAATCCCACATTTGATATAGAGAAACTCCAATGCTAAAAGGTATACCCTATTATCTCATGATCTCTCCATGTTTAAGTTGTTTCAAATCCTTATGTATCCATTGAAGTGGATTCCTAGTGCCAGTAAGAGTAAATTCAATTTTATGCATTGATGGCTTGGATAGGCCATACAATAAGTATTAATAACTTCCATAACATTATGTTAACTTTGAGTTATTCATTTTGTAAGAAGAGAATTGTATCATCAATAAAATGAGAGTTGATAACATATTGTTGTTGATAGGCAAAGCAATTCCTTTGATTTTCATCCATTTAGTGTACTTTCTAGGTAAGTATGTATCCAATTGACATCAACAACTAATACATATAGGAAAGGGGAAAGAAGAAAACCTTGTCAAATGGATCTTTAAAGAACAAATGAACCAATGAGAGAATCCATTCACAACAATTTGGTAGAGGCATTAGTAAAAAGTAATTTAACATACTTGAGTAATATGATTCCAAACCCAAGACATTTCATCAATTTTAAAAACAAATGACCAATTGATTCTATCACAAGCCTTGTCAAAATCAAACTTAATAATAATATCATTTTCCCTGAGTATGAAGCCGAATTCATCCATTTCCCATGCTAAAACTGATATTATCAAGGATGAAATTGACCTCCTAGAAACCTAGTTTGTTTGGGTCTCACCATGTATTTTACCACTTTTATTTTATTCTAAAAGACCAAAATTTAGCTTATGATTTTATAAGTGGTGTTAAGGAGAGTGATTAGGCACCATCCAACTATATAATCTCTATTTTTTCTTCCTTTTGGAATTAATTTGATGAGACCACGATTTAATTTCTTGACCTATGGAATGATACTTTAAACTTCAATATAGAATTAGTATAAATTCATTGTGGATGAGAGGTCAAAATGCTTGGAAAAATTCCACATGGTAACGATCAAGACCCGAACATCTTCATTTTTGACCATGGAAAACAAAGCTTTTTCAAGTTCTTTAGGGGTAAGGAGTTCAATCCAACTCTTGTCTCATTTCATTGGAATTTTTGAGAGGTATACAATTCCAAAGTAATTTTATATCAGTTCATAATTGGGCAATGTCTCATCAAGAGGAGTATCTTCAAACAAGCTTTGAAAATGAGAAAACAACACATACTTGATACCTTTGGTAGTATATTCTGCCTTTCCATTAACATATAAAAGAGTAGATGATGCATTCATTTTGTGTTTATGATTGAGATATTAAAATAATAATATAAGATTTTTATTCCATTATTTGATCCAACATAAGCATGAGATTATGATTTTGGCCCCTTTCCCCTTATACACATCAATTTTACAAAGCTTTATTTCTATAGTCAGCAACATTTTTTTGCAAATAAATGTTATGCTTACACATCAAAGCTATCTTGTTCTTTATGAAGTTTTTTTTGAGACCTTGTTCCCTTCTTCTTCTATATTTATATTTTAATCTATTGTAGTTCTCGAAGGAACATAGTATATTTATAAATCATACAAACACCACCATTTGATCCATCTTTCACTATGTTTGGGCTTGAGGACATATTTTGAAAGTGAATAAAGACCATGCAGTGCAAGTCAATGCTTTTTTAAGATGAGAGACATTTGAGCTTGAAAGGTAAGTTTCATATGAAATATTGGTACTTATTCAGAATAAAGGAACTAATAAAATGATGGGAGTGTTATTTGAAAGAGTGGTTACAAGTCATAAGTGTCAAGTCCCAGTGATGAAGATATTACCATGTAGGTGAAGGGGAAGTGGAGATACTATGGTTGAGGTAAAATCTATCAAGTCTACCAAAGCTTTATTTCATTACTGAAATCTATTATTTGACCGAAGTAAACCAAAAAATTTGATTAGTAGAGAGGTTACCAACTAGAGGGTCATACACCCCTAAGGTATTACGACATAGGATCCAAGAATCAAATTCAGATTGATAAATACAAAAAATTCCTCTTGATGATCAATCAATTGGTTATTTTACCATGTTAAAATTGTCGCCAATAATCCATTTGGATTGTGGGAGATATTTTTCGCAACCACTTACATAATTTGATTTTTATAATCACTATCATTAGGAACATACAAGGAACAAAAGACAAAGATATTGTTATGTAGATCAACGCAATCCAAAAAAAATGATGAAGTAGGTACTTACCTTTATCAATATCTAAACTTTGAAGCCAAGGAGCAATGCCCAAAAAACCCCTCCTTTAACAGGAGAAATGTGTAAAAACATAAATTATTTAGAGATACAATGTAAAGTTTGAGAAAGTCTTCACTTCATTAATCTTAATGTATTGGATAAATGGGGTGAGCAATAGATCTATATAATATAATACAAAGGTTTAACAAAATTAGGTGTAGGAGGAGAGAAAAATGAGAGGATTGGGCTTACCAATTTATAGATGTTTAGTTAGAATTGTGAAGGGAGATAAGGATAGGGATATGTTGGCACATATTTTGGTTACTTTCATCAAAAGGAATTGAGCTTGTTGGGTAGGGCTTGAGGCTTAACCTTTCATGTTTGGTTGAGGATTAGTGTTAGAGCCCGATCAGAAGGGATTTAAAGCAGGGTTTGCATTCTTATTTTTAAAAGTATCACTATTTCTAGAGGGGTTACGTGGCTTTCTCATAGGATAATATCTAACGAGGTGACCTATTCAACAAGAAAACTAGGCATTAGGATTGTTTAGGAAACTCACTGGTTGAAGCACCTCAAACCACGAACCTACTAGTTTAAGAGCTTCAAGAAGTGGGTTAGTCATATCTATTTTAACACAAGCCCTTGTAGATAGTAAAATTTGGTAATTTGCACTTTGGATCCAAAACCAACCCCAGACCATTTTGGGTGTTTTGATAAGTCAAAGTGTTGTCCTAGATCAATGAAACTTCAAAATTTTACAAATTATGGACAAATTTCAGTGTTTTGGGCATTTTCCTCCATCTTGCTAAGTCTCACTGGCAGGGAGTAGGTCAAATTTTGGAAAAATTGGGTCAAAGTTGGGAAATTTGGGCAAAATTGGCCTTTGGAGGAAGATGAGGAACAATTCCTCTAGTTTCCCACTTTACCACGATGGCCACATCAAACAATTTATCAAGCAAATTAGTGTTGGTTGGCAATTGAGGAATAATTCCTCTGTTCCCTATGTTCTCCGAACCTCCACCTTACCGAACTCCTTAGCAAACAATGGTAGTTGGTTATGTTGGTACAATTTGGAACCAAGGTAATAGTTCTACTGTTCCGTTAGTTCCCCACGAACCTGCAAACACTGAAAAGTAAGAACAAGGTCAATCAGTTATATCGGCTTCACCTCACACACTTGGAACATTTATCCCATTCTGTTAGTATCCCGAAACTCCGATGCGATCGATTAAGGAACCATGAGAATGAAGCGGTTATGTAGGACTTTGAGGGAGCAAAGGGAATTGTTCCCTTGTTCTTCATGTTCCCTGATTCACCGACATGCTTGACTAAAACACCCAAAAACATCCCTGGAAGCTACTTTTTAGCTGTTTTTTTCGATCAAAATGCAATTTTTGAGCATGCAGAGGATAAGATTGGCAAAATCATGCTGCCAAGACTCCATTTTATTATGCAAAAGCTAATATTAGCAGGTTTTCATGCAATAAAAGCTTTCAAATCAATGTTCTGAGTGGAAGAGCAGGGTCATCAATGATCTTATGTACTGATTTCACCTCTTGAATCAATAAAGGAGCTATTTATACCTTCTTACAACCTGTTTATTATGCAATATTGTGTTATTAAGCTGATTTTAACTCATGATATTGTTTTATCCTAATTTGTAGTTTAATTTCCATGTCTTTATGCAATTATATGTTAATTTGTAGGTCATAGATTGTGTTTAACAAGTGTGTGCATGATCTAGTTGTGGAGCTTACCAAATTTCCCTTTTGGAGCCATTTGTTTCCCTTCTTTATTCTGTTATAACTTCAAACCCTTCTCTGAAACACTTTTGCATTGACATATCCATTTGTAAGTTGTGTATGGTGTGCATGGTTCTTGTGGTCCATTTGTGTGGTTCAAACAAGTCTAAGATCCTCAAACTTTCTGGTGTATCACCCCTTTTTATTTTCAGTTTTTCCTTCTCCCTTTCCCATTTCATGCAGTAGAGTAGAAATCAATTTTAGGTGTTACACTAGGGGAACCAACCCTCTCTAAAGACTCACTCCAACATATAGGTCACCCACAACCTAGGAGTGTTTCCATTTTGTCAATTGGAAGGGGAGACATCACACCACTCCCCAAAGGGTGCATTCCTTTGTGACAACAGTTTCTGGCACACCCAGTGGGATAAAAAAAAAGGATTTTGCTAAATATTTGATGTTGTTCTTGGCAAGTATCCGTGTTTCAGACACATTCATCCAGCATTTGTTGGCTCCATAAGTTCAAAGCACATCCTGGTAGCATATCAGTGCATATTTCATGCCAAAAGTTACAACTAGATCATCTTAAAAAGGTATTCCATTTGATTTAATTGAGTAACCTTTGAATTCAGAAAAGAGAAATAAATTTTTGAGTTCCAAACCATATACTAAATATCCCTCCATCCCACAAAATGAGAGTTTACTTCCCAATGTCCCCATATCTAATCTGAATCTCAATATGGCCATCCCAAGAAACCTAGTTTTTGTTCCCTTAAATGATGGCATCCCACTACAACTTGCACAACATGATGACATCCATGTGTCTTCCCTTAAGAGTATTCCATTTTTCACTGGAGAAAATCAAGTTACACCCATAGAACACATTAAAGATGTGGCCAATATATGCTCTATTTATCATGTTACTCAAGAGAATGTTGCAGTCAAGTTATTAACAACCTCTTTCAAAGGCAAAGCATTGCAGTGGTACAAGGGATTGGCAGTAAATTCCATCAGTACATGGGATCAACTGGGAGAAGTTTTTTGTAGGAAATTTGAAGACAAATCAGATCATCTTTCACTAGTGGAACAATTGACTACCATCAAGAGAGCACCACAAGAGTTCATGTTTGACTTCAACTACAGATTTCAAAGGACTTGGGATAGAATTCCACAACTAGTAAGGCCTACTCTTGAGTATGATTTTTTGTATTATCTAAGGGCTTTGAATTCTGATATTTCAGTGATGATACAATCAATGGGTGGAAGGACACTTCCTTATGCTTACGACATAGCAATTAGAGCTGAAAATAGTCTCTTATACAAGATGGAAAGATTGCACCAAGGCCTCCCATGCCAATATTCTAAAGATTCATCCCTCCATCCACTTCAAATACCTGTAATAGCTCTATTCCAGACACCAATGCCTATTACTCAGCCTTTAAGTCAAACTAATGAAACTCCAAGCCAATCAAATGAATTACAAGAGTTGAGGAGCATGTTAAAATATTTTGGGAATGAGATAGTTTCCCTTAAAAGACAACAAAATCTGAGTTATAGACCCTACTATCCACCCAATCAGTAGAATAGGCCTCCATTCCAACCAAATTTGTAAATCCAAAATCAGTTTCCCAATGCTAAACCATTCAATCATCCAATCCCAACTGCTAGTTCATCCAAAGCAATTGTACCTATCCAAAACAATCTGATACAAGACTATGAGTGGTGTTATCCTTGTAATTTAGCCCATAACCAGAACTCTTGCCCCAATGGTGTTCTAAATCAAGAACTTATGGTGAAAACTACTTCTATGTCTCAAAACTCATCAGTTGAGACCCCACCATAACAGGAGGTTTCTCAAGAATTGGTGCACAATGATGCTACACTTCTAAATTGGAAAGAGGATGATTTTTGTGGAGTAAATCAACTGGAAAATCAAAAAAATCAGTACTCTACTTCTATGGAAGCAAACACAAGATCAAATAAAAGAGCAATAGAAGTGGATACCAACTGGTAAGACTAATTCTCATCCTTCTCCAACATTGCAAGGTGTTGTTTCAGTTTCTAATCAACAAGGCACTCAGAAAAATCAGTCTACAAGAGTTCAAAATCAGCAAGAGATTCCAATTTTGACACCACCAATGCAAGAAGGTACTACTGTTAATAAAGTAAAAGGTTAGTACTTCATCTTTCAATATTCTTGATCATATGAAGCAAACTAAGGTCAATATGACAATGTGGGATTCTTTGTCTCTTCCCAGTCAAAAATATATTTTGCAAGAAGCTTTGTCTAATCTCAGTCTCTCTAGCCAACCATCCAAAGAACCATCTAAAGTTGTGCTTACTAACACACCTTATCCAAAAGAATCCCAAGAAAGAAAAAATGTAAAACCACCTCCTTTCTATGTTTCCTTGATCATAGGAAAAAATCTAGTCCATAATTACATGATTTATTTAGGAGCTTCTAGTTCAGTTATGCCCAAACAAATTGTTGATAAACTTGGTCTGAAATATGAGCCTCTTTCTAAAGGAGTAGTTCAGATATATGGAACACCTGTAGAAACCCTTGGAGTCATTAGAGGACTAAGCCTAACCTTGCATGCATGCCCCAATTTCTCCATCCCTCAAGATGTCTTCATTATTGATCTTCCTCCCTATTTTGTCTTGTGTCTTTCTAGGTATTTCACTACTAAAATTGGATGCTACTTATCATAAGATTGGTCTCACATGTTGTTTAGAACAAGGTATGGCACCAAAGTTACAATAAGATATGAACCTATCTTAGTAAATCACATGGAGCCTTATATTTATAGTGTTATCAATTCCAATTGTATGATCAGAGATGAAGAAAACCAACTAGTTGACCAAGAACCAATCACACTTCTTGAGGGGATTCTAGACTTATTACTTGATGAATGGGCTACTCAAGGTCATGATTTTGATCCATATAGTCATATTGAAGAGGTAGGTCTTGGAACATATTGTCTACATGAAGAAAATTCTATTATTCCTAACCTTGTCAGATCAGATCAACATGATGAAGGTTTATGGAAATTATACTTTGATGGATCAAGAAGTAGGAATGGAGTAGGTGGGGGAATCATGTTGATTTATCCAACAAAAGAGAATTATTTTTCAGCTTTAAGGTTTCATTTTACCTGCACTAACAATACAATTGAGTATGAATCTCTTGTGCATGGAATTTAGTGGGTAAGGAAAAGAGGGGTAAGACAATTATAGGTGTTTGGTGACAGTGAGTTAGTCATCAATCAAATCAAAGGACAAATGTAACCAAGAACAATTTGTTGAGATATTATAAAAATAGAATATGGGATTTGATGAAGGATTTTGATGGTTTCAATGTTCAATTTATTCCTCGCGGAAAGAATAAGCATGCAGATAGGCTAGCTACAATTGGTGCTCAAGTTGACATTCCATATTTAGATCAACAAGGATAAAAATCAGTAGCATATCAAGATAGTTGTAAGGCCTTCCATCCCTGATAACAATGTTAACTTTCAATGAAAATAATGTTTCTTTGGAAATACTAGAATCCTTAGCCAACTAGGTCCGGTCCTCAATGTGTAATACCATCTTGGCCAAGATTCCTAATAGCAGACCCAATATTGAAGAGTTTAGGAAATGGGATGATAAAAAATGGATGCCTAAAGGATCAATGGAAATAGCGGCCTACGATAATGTTTTCTTTGTTATTCATCTTTCCCTGGAGGAGGATTTCTTAAGGATCTTAGCTAGACGTCCTTGGTTTATGAGGCATATTGTGGTCTTGGTTCAAAAATGGCAGCCAAGATTCAATCCTCTAAAGATGGTTATCAAAGAATACCCTAGTTGGGTCTGGATTCCTAGTATCCCATTGGAATACTGGGACCTGGATATCTTGTAAGGGATTGCTAAGGCTATAGGCACCCTGGTTATAATTGATTTGATCACCTATGCCAAAACAAGGCTTTTATTTTCTCAGTTATGTGTTAATGTGGCCCTGGAAACACCACCACCAAGAAACATTGAGATCAAGGCTCCCTGGGAGTCCACAACCAGAAGATCGACTATGAGTTCACCCCTTTTATGTGATTTTCCCGCTTTAAAGTGGGTCCCAATCTTAAGACATGTCCTAAGGTGAAAGAGGAGGTGGCCCAAAAATCCCTGATCAAGAAGACTAAGAACATTAGTAAGGAGGGTTTGAAAGGTAAGGGACCTATGCCACCAAATGGTAATGGACCATCGAAGATCAACCATTCATGAAGGTAGATACTCAATCATGCTGAGACTAAGGATTAAGTCACCAAAGAGCAACACCTAGAAAAGAATTTGGAAATAGAAGGTCAGAATAAGGAAAAAAAAGGGAAGTGGTCCAAAAATCTATCATTGACGATGATACGGTCATCTTTGAAGACTGCCAAGAAGATATTATAATCAGATCAATAGTCCCAGATTTGCTAAAGGAAAGTTTCTTTGCCCAAAGACTGGAGGGAACAATACTGGTAAGAAATATGTATAAAATGTTGGATGTTAATTTGGAGGACATCTCCACAGTGGAGGAGGATGTTCAATGGGAACACGAGGCTTTAGAGATGATGACAAAAGTGATCCAAACTGGCAGCTTGGAGGGTAAGGAAGGAGCCAAAGTTAGTCTACTTAAGGAAGCAACACAAGATGGAAGTATGGAAGAAAAGAAAGGAGTACAAGACAATCCAACTAAGGTGTTTATGGGAAAAATGCCATTTGTTTAAAAAGTGGCTTGGATGGAGATTCGAAAGTGGTGGACCCCAAAGAACAGCAGAGAAAGGTACTCTCAGGCTTTTCACGATCAGGCATGTGTGGAGGGACACTTATTCATCAACGGTTACACTCATAAGATACCTACGGGGAGGATACTAATGGCCTTCTTTGTTCAGATCGCATCAAGTGGGTGGCTAAATATGAGGCATGCCAGACCTTTGTGGGAAGACCTTAAATTGGTTCTTTGCCTCTCAAGCCAGTTGTGATGAGGAGCCCATTTCAACGTGGGGTTTGGACTTCATTGGTACACTCAATCTGCTTTAGTGCTGGTAAGAATCATGTACTTACGGCCACTGAACTCACCAAATGGGTGGAAGTATTCCGGTAAAGAGCACTACTTATGAAGTAGTTATGCCAGCTTCATCAAAGAGAATCTTGTAAGGTATGGTGTGACTAAACAAGATTGTAAAGATATGGCCCGAATTTCCTTCAGTTGATAAGGGACTTCTGCTATGGGTATGGATATTTCTTGGCTCACTTTCAGATTACTACCCTCAAGGAAATGGGCAGGCAGAAAAAATATTTAATGAAATACATATTTAAAAATACTTTTATACAAAAACCTGGTGACATATAAGGAAGTTAGTCAAGGAGTCTCAGCGAAAACGGGCACAAAGAGCTCTTGAGCTCTTTGGGCAGAAGGATACACCAAAGAGAGCTATTGGAAGTCTCCTTTTTCAAGTGGTATCTGGAGTAGAGCTCAAGTGCCATGGACAGTGGAACTGCCGGCCTTGCATCTAATGAAGGCCATCAGGATACTAGTTTAGAGATGCCCTGGACAAGAGAATATGTACCTGCACAAGCTGAATGAGATAGATGGTGGTGTGATAGGATATATGCCACCAGAAAAAGGATAAAGGTCCTGTGACACGATAAGCTAGGTTCAGAGATTCTCCAAGTTGGAGAATAGTACTGTTATGGGACAAAAGGACATGAACCTCGGGGAACCATGGAAAATTTGATTCCTGTGGCTCAGACCTTTCAAGATCAGACACTTTGCGGTGAGAAATTCATTTTATCTTGAGTTACAGGGATGGTTCTTCTCTCCACTTCACTTATAGTGGGGAAGTTATCTCAAAGTGTTAAGTCCTAGGTGATAGGGAGTCCCTTGTTATATTCTGTACAGGTTTTTGCTCTTGCTTTTGGTGTAGTTTTCCTTTTGTTGTTTTGGTGTGTTGCCCTCTGGATTGGTGTTCTTTTGACTCCGTGGCCCAATGGATAAGGCACTGGTCTGATTTCCCCGAGTTTGTCTAGTTATTTGCCTTGCCTCATTCCTTGAATTTATGCCAAGTCATCCCCAGAAGGAGCCAGCTGTTGTCCACCTCAAAATTCCCTGCTCTGATAAAAGTAAAATTTCAAAATTTGAGTTATGAGTGTTTTCTCTAAGGGCCTAAGAAGCCGGGAAAATTGAGAAAATCTGTTGTTTTGGGTCATTTTGTATGTATTTCGGGCCTGTCGACATTTTTGTCCCGCCTGTCCCAAGTACGAAAGTGCATTCCTGTTCCCCCGATCGGCCGAATCCCCCGAAGTTGTTCCATTTTCGGGCCCGTCGGAACTTTTTGTCCCAAGTGTCCCAAAACTTTTGTGGCGAGATGTTCCGATTTAGGCCGAAACACCCGAACCGCGTACTCGCACTTTCTTGTTCCAAACGTCCCAAATCAAAAAGTGCAAGTTGTTCCATTTTCGCCCGAACCGGCCGAGTCGCGTACTTCGGAACTTTTCGTCCCAAACGTCCCAAGTCCAAACAGGCCTCTTGTTCCATTTTCGGCCGAAACACCCGAACCGCATCCTTCGCACTTTCTTGTTCCAAATGTCCCAAAATGCATTTGTGCGTCTTCTCCCTGTTTCACCCGAATCAGCCGAGCCACGTGATTCGCGCATTCGCGTCTCACATGTCCCAAGCGTACCAAGTGTCATTCGTGCTATTTTTTCCCGCTCTACCCGATTATCATGCTTATTCAAATTGGCTATTTAACGAGCATTTCCCCTTTGCGTTTTTCACACTACTTCCATTGCTATCTTTTGCTCGAAATCTTACAATTTGCAAACTTGCGCGCGTTCCCCTCCCTCTGTAATTCCTTCCAGAGTCTAGGTTACCCCTCAGAGACTATCAATATGAAGATCAAATTCCAGGGACAGGAACAAATTTCTCC
>JAHRHJ020001006.1:0-37277 GCA_019776745.2 Taxus chinensis
AGAAGTCTTTTGTTTTGTTTTTGATGCCTTTCTTTGAAAAGTGATTTTGGTCCTACATACCAAGGTTAGTAATTTTCCAAAATGTCATATAAAAGAGATAAGATGTTGTTTGTTGATTTCCCAAATCGTCCTAAGACACAAGGAAAGAGCATACGCAACAAGGTATCTCACTCAAATTTGCAATAAATGGAAAAATTAGGACCAATGCAAAAATGAGTTCCTTTTAACCAACTTTGAAAGCTAAATAAACCATTTTTCAAGTATGAAGAAAGTGGTGAAATGTTTCTGATTCCCAAGATCACCTAGAAAGGCACGAGAGAAGAGCATACGCGTTCACAAAATAAAGATGCAAATGTTTTTTCATTTTGTATAAAAAACTTAATGGAAAGGAAACTTGTAAACCACTGTTAGAACCCTGCAAGATTTTAGAAAACCAAGAAAGATGGAAAAAATTCTAGAAATCCAATTTTTGCACTTTTTTAACAGTTTTTTAGTAATTTGTATTTTTGGAGGTTTTTGGGGCACTTTGGGAGTTTTGTGATAGAATTTGGTATACCAAAGGTATCTAAATTTTGGAAGTTCCCTCGTAAATTATGCTTCATTATCTTTCCAAAATTTTTTCAAACTCTGAAAACGGGTTAAACGAGTCACAAGATATGGTCAAAACAAGGAGCACTAAAAATAAAATAGATAAATCCGGACTACACAGAGACACCTGCGCGCCTAGAATGACACATACGCACCCCAGCCAATGGATACACACCCAAGTAGACATGTACATGGAAAAGGTAAAAAAATGTAAAGTCAATAGAGTGAAATAGGACACCTACGCGCCCAGAGTGACATATACGCGCCCCAGCCAACGGATAAACACCATAGCAAAAAAGAAACAATTTCAAATTTTTACACAGTCAACCCTTTTACGCATACGCATACAGAGAAGTGGATACGCGTCCTAGATGACAGAGACACATGTGCATCCTTGTAGAGGTAAAATTTTCAAATGATGAGGAATGATAGACAGGTACATGCCTATTCTGACGGGGATGCTAGGGTTTCAACATGTACGCACCCCTTGTTTTACACTTATGCGCACCCTGTGAAAACTTGCAAAAACATGAATTTTCAAAATTTCAAGAGCAAACAGGTTAATTTTTAGTCAAAGTGTCCTATTTTTATATCAAACCCACAAAATACATGCAAATGAAGATAATTTATCTAGGGTTAGAAACAAAAACAAGGAAATAACAAGTGATTTGAGCCAAAAACTTGAAAATAAACTTTGAAAAACCTAAAATACCTCCATTAATGGAGGATGGACATAAGTGTCCCACTGGGTGTGCCAAATGTGTTCAATGAAAGGTTTTGCAAAAACTATTGAAATTGAGTAAGACCCCAAAGCTTTGTGCAAAGTCCCTCAATGGACCACCTGATAAGAAATGAGAAAGGAATCCTATTTGCATGTGTTTAAAACTTGAAATAAGAAAGAAATATAACAAATAACATTAACCTCTATTCTTGAAAACTTAACAAAATATGCTTACTAAATACTTAAGAAATCAATTTTGTTGTTTACTCTATGAGGGTGAATGAATCTCACTAAATGAATACATGGCTAAGTTTAGCTATTTCATTACTAACCTATCATGGGTGCAAGATGAAGCTCTTTTAATGGTGGATGACCCAAGATCAAATGCCTTATTAGCTTGGCTAATGCAAATGAGCTCTTAAGCTTTCTTAGGCTTGTTTTGGCTTTAACTTATGTAAAGTTGTGTGTTCGAATGGGTAGGCTTAGCCTTGTATTTATAGATTTACAAATGGAAGAGTTTGGAGTTTGGGTGCATGTGGGAGTAAAGATTTTAGATTAGATTAGGATAACCATGCTTTAGGATTACTTAAGCTAGGTTTAGGCTAGTTAACTAGGGTTTATGCTAGTTAAAATTGATTGGCAAGTGATTTGAGACTCATTGAGAGTTGGGAGGAGTCTGTATAACCAATTGTGACTGAATCAAATGGTTGAGGGCAGTGAAGTAATCCAAAAATAAAAACATGTCCCTTTTTTTATTGGTATATCAAAAATAAAATGGTTGTAGGTGGAGAATTAGGTAAAAAATCAAAGGGTGTTCCTCATTTCTTATTATACTAGGAATTTTTTTTGCAGAACATTTTTGAATCGAATGTAATGTTTCAAGGTGACGAATCTTTACAAACCTTATTGTAGTTATTTCATTTCATTTGACTGTGGTATACATTTTTAATTTTGGAAGAAAAATATAGTATTGAAGCATGCTCATAATTAATTTAGGAATACATATTCGATTAATAAAAACTACTCAATTTTTTGTTACAATAAATTTTTTCTGATAATTCATGCACACAAGTTATACATTCATACTCTCAACTTATAACTAGTGAAAATATAAATACTCCCAACTTATATTTGTACAATCTCAACATACAATAAAGTTAAGAAGTACCTTCATAATAACATATGAATGTATATATTCTTTACAATGTTAAGAAGTACCATCATAATAACATTTTGAAATGATAAATAGTTATTTAGCATTTTCTTGCTCCAAATATTTGATGCCCTCTACCACATTCAATCCCTAAGACACTATTTGTGATATTTTTTTGTACAAATCGACCATCAACCACTTATCTTTTGTATAATCTTGTCATCTTCTTTTCATCCCAACCATAAAATTTTCAGGAGGGTTTCCCTTTGCACCTAATGTAATGCACAAAGTGTTTTTAGAACTGAAGGAAAAATCGTTTCTACTCCAAACCTTTTCTAGATCTCTTATTGTAATTCCATCGACTATATTGCAATGTTCCTTTCCCCAAGTGAGTATTGGATTCAATACAATTGATATTTTTTATTGAAGCCCTTTGATATATTTTTAACATCAACATAAGTGATATTGTTGGACCAGAATCCCACTTCACAGTATGGTGATAATAATTTTATAAATTCTGACAAGCCACCTCGCAGGTTGATAACATCCTTTCCAAGGAAGAATGACATCTTCCTATTGTATGTTTTTTTTTTCTCATATAGCAAGCCCTCCATATCTAAAATAAGTAAATAATTCTTTTCGCTACCTACAGGGAAGTAAAAAAATTTTATTTTAATCGGTTGCATATCAATTATAACCAATTGAAATAAACAACATTTTAGCTAGAATATACTAGTTACTGATTGAGATTGCGGCTTCGATTACATTTTCTTTACCCACTGCTGGATCCGTTGATGCAAGATCTATTTCAAATAAACATTCATCAATTCATAATTTATTTCTTACTATGGAAAATGTAATTTCAATAGCATAATGTACCATTTTAAATGAATGCATCATCCCACTGTACTCATTATGTATTTGAAATAAACATTAATCAATTCATAATCGATTTCATGCTATGGAAAATGAAAGATTAATTGAAAAAGCATAGTGGTTTTTGTGGTAATATGGTAAGTACAATATCAATTATTCTGCGTCTTATGATTGAAGTTTAGCAGTGGCTAGGCTACACTTATATTCACCAAACAACCCTTTGGGAAAATAGTTCTCAGTTATTGATGAGGATTTGCGACTGCTAGGCTATGCCAACATTGGTCGAACTACACTTCACTGGACAACCTTTAATGAGGTTAGCCAAGTGCTGCTTTACATACCCACGAGTGGGATCAAGCCTTATGTAGTTCTGTTTATGATGATGTTGAAGCCAAAAAATTCTAATTCAATGTAAGTAGTTAGTATGCAGTAGTGAATCAACAAGACATTGTAGAAAGTATGCAGTTGTGAATCAATGAGACATTGATGAAAGTATGGTTTTTTAGTCTAACCATTACTATATCGAATGTGGATACACATATTCCCTTAAACTAAGCTCTATACTTCATTTTAAATTTTTAGCGTAGTTTACAAATGGATTTCCTTAAACTTTGTCTTCTATCTATATGTGGACCAAGTTTTGTTCTAAAATAATGTATGTTAGTTATGTTGGATCATTTCCTATAAATTTTGTGGACCTTATAAATGGTTTTTTTTTAAAATACACATGGCTATTGTGTACATACCAGGTTCTAAAAACATTTTTATTCATGTTGGATACCTAAACATATTTATAAAATGATTGAAGGTCAATCCCTCCATGAAAGGGTTACGTTCTCTAGTTTTTGGTTGTCTGCATAAACAATAAATGTATAAGTAGCTTATATTGGTTCAAAGCCATTAAAAAAAAATAACTTGTTCAATTTGTTTTCGGTGACAAACCTTTATTCATATGAGAATAGTAACATTTCAAAAACATTTCTTGACTATGCGTCTCAACAATAAAAACAATTAGATAGATTGGAATCAAATAATGCACACAGTGTGAATACTTTCCATAAACCACTATTGTTAGAGAATTTTGGGAATAACATTGAGTGAACATCTCACCCAGAACTCATAATATCCTTCACAAGGAAAAGGATGGATGTTTCCTTGTAGACCAATTTTGCTTGCAGATACAAATTTTTGTGGCAGTTTCTCTATCCAATCCCCTGTGAATTCTTCTCTATCATCATCTTTATTTTTGCAATTTGTGCACACCAGTTATTATGTACATAAGACACAAATTTTCAAATTTCTCGTTGTTGTCATAGAGTCTGTAGCATCCATCCATAATTGATTCTCCACTGTCTTTAACCTTTTCCATGTATTTTTTACTGTGTCTCTTAACATTTTTGAATAATCAATTGGTATGAGAACAATAATAATACAATCTAACATGTTGGTTCTGACAACTGTTATCAGCTCCATTATCACATCAAAAGAAATATCGCTAGACAAATTACAAAAATCAGTGATCACACATTCAACATTGAAAGGATTAGTCAAAGGAATAACTGATAAAGTTGAAAGAAGATGGAATGGATATGCACATTGACAAGTAAAATATTATGTGTCTTCCATCCTTGCTGGTATATTTCCATCCATTGACATCACATAGTTGTCTAATATTGTCTGAGCCTCAACGGGAAGAACTTCTTCCACCTCAAGATCTTTTTTACGTTTTTCCTTTTTTCCCCTATATGGGAATCAAATTTTATTTTTCCCTTTCTCTCTTCACCCAACAATACAGAAAACTAGTGGTAGTGTGATTCATGTAAATTAAATTTTTCAATTACATTGGATTCACTACAGGCTGTCAATACAATATTATCCAGATGTTTATTTTTCAAATAATTTAGAAAAATTTCTCTCATCTTTCTATCTCCTTTTATTGTCTGGAAGTAAGAATCAAATGTCTCTACTATTACGCCTACCTCAACAGATCCAGTTAACCAAGACATCCCTTGATTTACTTTATCAGCTAGTACTGATAGTTCTTCATTGGTCATTCCTCTAGCAGCCGTGAATGAATTGGATGTGAATCTTACCAGTGAATTTGGCTAAAAGTTAACCTAATTATCCTTAATAGGTGAACAAGAAAGGCCACATGATCTAAACAACTAAAATTTTTTTTTCCATTTAGTCCATATATCATCAGGAAACAATAGAAAATTCCATTTTTCGTATAGACTCTCTGGTTTTTGCACTTGGAAAATTGAAAGGCATTGATTCTCAAAGTTTTGCATTCAAAGGACAAATATTTTTTTATCTTTTTATATGACAAAAGTAAATGTTAATAACCAATGCAATACAATTAAAATCCACATTACCTTCCACTCTTTTGTCTTTGTTTTTGTCAATCCAAAATGTTGAGGACATCCTAGTGATTTCCAAACTGATCTAGCTTTGTACAACAAATCAATAAACTTGGTTTCTATCCAAGTTTTGTTTACTTCATTCTGTTGTTTACAAATATTAGCAATGGCTTTGGTAGATGCTTTTGTAGATAGAATGTGATCCTTTCGAAACTGTAGCCTCAAATGTAAATACTTGTAAGTCTCTGTGCCCAAAAAAAATTGTGCACATATTGTATGTTGGCCATCAAGTATATAAAATTTCACATCATCCCTTTCCAAGTCATTCAGATCATGGAGTTCTACAAGGTTATTCATAGAATGCAAGAAGGGAAGAAGAATTGCATCCCTCTGTGTAGGAATAACATTTATCAACATGGAGTGGACAAGAAGGTCAACATTTTCATCATCTATAGGATGATACTAATATTCTGGAGGTGCTACATGGCACCTTGAAACATCAATTGAAAATACTTCACCATTGAATAAAAACAAATGAAACTGTTGAATAGTTGAAGGTTCTATTTTCTCGAATATAGTGGTTGCTTTCTTCAACAATGTAGCTGATTTAGTATTCTTTTTCAACCCATGAAACTTTGATTTAGATGGGTTGATCTCCAATTTAGACAAATATGTTCACCTCAACATAGTAAATAGCTTGACATGTTTTGGAGGTGTAACAAACATTTTCTATTCAAGAAATGAAAAACAGAAGAGGTTTTTTCATTTCTATACAATTTTCTGAATACTGTAAAAATGCCATTATGAATTTCTTCTGCATTTGAACAACCAGTATTGTCAGAATCTATAAGCATCCCCAAATTCCAACCATATTGTGAACATGAATATGGTGTGTTGTATATTGAGGCTTACATTCCCATTTCCTGAATAAAGAAACTTCCAAATCCATATACAAATAAGACACTTATTGTTTTCAAAGTCAATTTATTGACCTGAACAAGAAGTGTCTCTGAATCAATAACTTCTGAGGATAGAACTATACAAAATTCCTCTTGAGTTTCATCTATAACAAAAAACAACCACATGTTGATGTGGTAGTTTTCAGGGGAATGGATTTCAACAAACCATTCCTTGTCTCTTTTCTTCCAACAATTACCCCCTTCGATGAATGGAATTATCGAGAATGGAGCACAAACAATGGAAGACATTTTACCTGTAATTGGAGTAGAATACATTAATAATAAGTTCATTTATGAAGTATAAAATGTTTTTTTTCACATTTCTAATAAGGAATATAAGTATTACCGTAGCGGTCACCAACCTCTAGAGTTCCTTACTTTGTATCATTGGAGAGTAATTAACTTAATGGTTAGTGACTGCTAGGATTCGACTAGACATGATATGTATCATTCAACTGGTTACAATAATTACAAAAACATTTAATCCTCTCGACTATTGTACATCCTATATACACTTATTTTACATCGTCTTGTATAAAAAAAAATCTTAGTGATTGCTAACTCTGGTAATGTGATTTGTTTCTCAAACACTCTCTTCAAAATACCAAACATAATTGATATTTTGTTCTCTACACTATTCCATTCAATAGGTGTAAATTACCAACAAGGAATGTTTTAAGTTGTCCATTTATATGTCGATCATAAGCTTATGTGCCATTAGGATTATCTATATTTTTAACGTTCTATAGTCATTCCATCTATTTAATGTTATAGATTGTTTGACTCAATGATAATCCTATAAAAAAATGAATGCTTATCATTTCTGGTTATATAAATGGACAACTTAAAACATTCTTTGGATAATTTATTTTATTATTGATTTGATAACCACAAAATATGAATTAATCTGGTATTTTAAAGAGAGTGTTTGAGAAAAAATCACATTAACAGAGTTATCGGTCACTAAGCATTTTATGTTATACAAGATGATGTAAAATAAGTGTATATCAGATGTACTATAGTCGAGAGGATTAAATGTCTGTAACAACTCTAAGTAATATATTTAAAGTAGCGGTCCTTAGGAAATTCTACAATAATCTATCAAATACAATTGGGAAGGATTACACATTTACTAAACAAAAGTATGGCCCTAACAACTCTAGCCAATTTTCATGGAAACATTGTAGTCTAGAAGGTCATGATGGGTTATACTTATTTGTTAAAATATTTGATTATTAACAATGTTTATTGAGTGCCTCTACACCAAGGGTCTATTGTCTCTTACTCTGATTATAAGTTAGATTTAACAGGTATAAAACAAGTAGAAACCAAAGTTCATATTTTATTTATATTTATTCATATACCTCATGCTCTGAATATTAACTATTGGATCAATATCCAATGAGGATGGATGGCCATATTTATGAAGACAATATACTAGTCTTTTAACTAGAATAAAGATCAATTAACAAGGTCTTAAATTCCATAAGCTATCAAATACAATTCTAGAAGGATTACACATTTCCTAGACAAAAGTATGGCCCTAGCAACTCTATTTTCATGGAAAAATTATAGGCTAGAAGGTCATGATAGGTTATACTTATTTGTTAAAATATTTGATTATTAACAATGTTTATTGAGTACCTCTACCCCAAGGGTCTATTGTCTCTTACTTGATTATAAGTTATATTGACAATACTATATTAGAAATTTTAATTCAAATTTTCAAACTTGTTGTATTTAGACATTGGATCAATATTAGGCTGCAAACATATTTATTACATTATGTTGTATGAAAGAATTAAAAACACCAAGATTTAAAAATAGTGATAAAATAATAAATCATGGTCTAGCTTGCCGCTAGGCTCCTACAATTAATTCTTGTCATTGTAAACACTATCTGTACTATGGAGCTTAGGTTTCATTGATTGTAATTGTATCATATTGGTTGGAACATCCTTGGTATAGCCATGTGCTTCACTACATACCTTCGAGAGGGATTTTTCTTCATAAGATATATTGTTTGTAACATATAATTCACAATGGGTATATAGGTCCAAATTTTAGAAAAACTAAGCTTCATTACTTATTGAAAGGAATGACATAGGGAATAGGATCAACAATTTCTTATTTTAAAATAGAGATGAAATAATAAATTGGTCTAGCTTAGTTTAATTATACAATTGTAAAAGATTGTATCATATTTCATTGATTATAACATATCCCTGGTAGTACCAGACAAGTGATTACTACATACCCTCAAGAGGGATCAAATCCTTATGTAGTTCTCATAAGATATATTTTTTATAACATATAATTCACATCGGTTCATATGGGAGAAAATTCTTACAAGTGAGCTAGAATTCATTACTTATTGAAAGGAATAGGACATAGGGGACGCTAGGCTCAACCATTTCTTATTTTGAAAATAGCGACGAAAAAATAAATCATGGTCTAGCTTAACGTCCGCTAGGCTCCTACCATTACCTCTTGTCATTGTAAACACTATCTATACAACTATGGAGCACTAGTAGGTTTCATTGATTATAATTGTATCATATTGGCTGGACTATCCCTGATGGAGCCATGTGTTGCACTACATACCCTCAAGAGGGATTAAACCTTATGTAGATCTCATAAGATATATTGTTTGTAACATATAATTCACATCAGTTTGTATGGGAGAAAATTCTTAGTGACTGCTAATTCATTACTTATTGAAAGGAATGACATAGGGGATGCTAGGCTCAACAATTTCTTATTTTGAAAATAGTGATAAAATAATAAATCATGGTCTAGCTTAGCAGCCACTAGGCTCCTACCATTACCTCTTGTCATTGTAAACACTATCTGTACAACTTTGGATTGCTAGTATTTTTCATTGATTATAATTGTATCATATTGGCTAGACTATCCCTGGTGGAGCCAAGTGTTGCACTACATACCCTCGAGAGGGATCAAGCCTTATGTAGTTCTCATAAGATATATTTTTTGTAACATATAATTCACATCAGTTCATATGGGAGAAAATTCTTAGTGAACTAAGCTTCATTACTTATTGAAAAGAATGACATAGGGGATTTAGACGTCCACTAGGCTCAACAGTTTCTTATTTTGAAAATAGCGATGATAAAATATTAAATCATGGTCTAGCTTAGTGGCCACTAGGCTCCTACCATTACCTCTTGTCATTATAAACATTATCTATACAACTATGGAGTGCTAGTAGGTTTCATTGATTATAATTGTATCATATTATTTGGACTATCCCTGATGGAGCCATGTGCTACACTACATACCCTCGAGAGGGATCAAGCCTTATGTAGTTCTCATAAGATATATTATTTGTAACATATAATTCACACGGTTCATATGGGAGAAAATTCTTAGTGACCGCTAAGCTTCATTACTTATTGAAAGGAATGACATAGGGGATGCTAGGATCAATAGTTTCTTATTTTGAAAATAGTGATAAAATAATAAATCATGGTCTATCTTAGCTGCCACTAGGCTCCTACCATTACCTCTTGTCATTGTAAACACTATATGTACAGATTTTGATTGCTAGTATTTTTCATTGATTATAATTGTATCATATTGGATGGACTATCCCTGACGGAGCCAAGTGTTGCACTACATACCCTCGAGAGGGATCAAGCCTTATGTAGTTCTCATAAGATATATTTTTTGTAACATATAATTCACATTGGTTCATATGGGAGAAAATTATTAGCAACCACTAAGCTTCATTACTTATTGAAAGGAATGACATAGGGAACACTAGGCTCAAAAATTTCTTATTTTGAAAATAGTGATGAAATAATAAATCATGGTCTAGCTTAGCAGCCACTAGGCTCCTACCATTACCTCTTGTCATTGTAAACACTATTGTATAACTTTGGAGTGCTAGTAGGTTTCATTGATTATAATTGTATCATATTGGCTGGACTATCCCTGGTGGAGCCAAGTGTTGCACTACATACCCTTGAGAGGGATCAAGACTTATGTAGTTCTCATAAGATATATTGTTTGTAACATATAATTCACATTAGTTCGTATGGGAGAAAATGCTTAGTGACCACTAAGCTTCATTACTTATTAAAAGGAATGACATAGGGGATACTAGGCTCAACAATTTCTTATTATGAAAATAGCGATAAAAAAATAAATCATGTTCTAGCTTAGTGGCCGCTAGGCTCCTACCATTGCCTCTTGTCATTGTAAACATTGTCTATACAACTATAAATCACTAGTGATTTTCATTGATTATAATTGTATCATATTGGTTGGACTATCCCTGGTGGAGCCATGTGCTGCACTACATGTCCTCAAGAGGATCAAGCCTTATGTAGTTCTCATAAGATATATTGTTTGTAACATATAATTCACATCAGTTCGTATGGGAGAAAATGCTTAGTGACCGCTAAGCTTCATTACTTATTGAAAGGAATGACATAGGGACTCTAGGCTCAACAATTTCTTATTTTGAAATTAGTGATAAAATAATAAATCATGGTCTAGCTTAGTGGCCGCTAGGCTCCTACCATTACCACTTGTCATTGTAAACACTATCTGTATACAGTTTTGGAGTCGCTAGTATTTTTCATTGATTATAATTGTATCATATTGGATGGAATATCCCTGGCAGAGCCATGTGTTGCACTACATACCCTCGAGAGGGATCAAGCCTTATGTAGTTCTCATAAGATATATTATTTGTAACATATAATTCACATCAGTTCATATGGGAGAAAATTCTTAGTACCACTAAGGCTTCATTACTTATTGAAAGAAATGACATAAGGGACACTAGGCTCAACAATTTCTTATTTTGAAATTAGTGATAAAATAATAAATCATGGTCTAGCTTAGTGGTTGCTAGGCTCCTACCATTACCTCTTGTCATTTAAAAACATTTGTTTTAAACTATGGAGTGCTAGTAGGTTTCATTGATTATAATTATATCATATTGATGGACTATCTCTAGGAGCCATGTGCTACACTACATACCCTCGAGAGGGATCAAACATCATGTAGTTGTCATGAGATATATTGTTTTTAACATATAATTCACATCGGTTCATAAGGAAGAAAATGATTATCAAGCGCTAAGCTTCATTAGTTATTGAAAAATGGACATAGTGGATGCTAGGCTCAATAATTCAGTCAGACAACCTGTAATGTATCATACATTATTGGAAAGGAATCCTAGAAAATATAGAGGCTAGCACCCGCTAGGATTCTCCTCGACAAATAAATGGCCAACATAAAACATGCATAGTTATTCATTAACACCTATTGAAAGGAATATCTTAGTGGCTGCTAAGACCTAACGCTTTATTATTTTAAATCCTGCATTGGAATAAAAATCATTGCAATGGGGTTCAATGATCGCTAAATGTTTTCCTATATATAAGTTGACCTGAAATATGTGTCAATTATAATGTTTCTAAACTATCTGGTTCAAACTTGACACATGAAACATTTTAATTGGAGAATTATATTAAATTAGAGCGCATTATATCTAACAATCTTGATATCAATTTTGATAAAAAAATAGAAATAAATGTGTGTATATTATTCTATTAAACTTTAAAACTATGTTTAGGATTTATTTATTTGTTTTCTTATACTATATTTGTTATTATGTTTATATTATTATATGCTATAGACAATAAAAAATTGTGTTGTTTTGAATTTATGTTATTTTTTATTTCATAATGAGGTAAAAATTTAAATTTTTTGAATTGTGAATTCCCCCACTTTTATGAATATTTGAAATTTCAATATCCACACTTTTTCTTTATGAGGGGGAAAGTCAAATTTTCAAATTTTGAAATCCCTGCACTTTTTCTATTTTAAAAATTTCTATTGTGGAATGTGCCAAATAAATTAATAGATACCTCAGAGAAATATTGATTGGGGTTTCTTCATTTTTTTGGCCTTGCAGAAAACAACTCTTGAAATTGAAGAACAATACGTGCACAGGTTGTAGATTGCAGGGCCGAGTCTATGAATCCCAGATATTTTTTTGCAAGGGAATATAATATTTTTGCAGAGTAGAACACAAAGGATGCACAAAATGAGGAACAAAGGATACACACAAAGAAGGCACACAAAGGTTTCACACAAAGGAGGCAAGAAAAAGAGCTTGCAAATAAAATCACTCAGATAGTTTATTTGAGGTAGCAGACAAAGGTTTTACATAGACATCATTAAACATGAAAGAATCCTATATATTACTAAATCAGGTATTTATCAAAATCATCTATTATAGATAAAGTGTACATTTTTTGACTTTGGGCTCTATTATTTACTTTGTAGTAGACTAGTTCCTGTGTTTTGGATGACAGTTCAGCCCTGCTTTTCCCTACAAATCTGATCTGCACCAGCCCACTTTTCCCTACTGAATCATGCTCTGCAGTCCAACCTTTTTTCTATTTCCTTTTGAATGTCTTGTCAATCCACCTTGTTCTTCATGAAAACACAATTTTTGTTGTGCCCTAACGAAAATAAAATGGAATCCCTTTTCAGGTCTTGTATTTCTCTATGTTGAACACTTTCCCATTTCTACCCTTCTATGTCTCTCTCTGGGTATTTTCTTTTTGAATTTTTCATTCTCATTCATGTGATTTTTTCCCCAATAATGATGGCATGTCGCATAGTCATATTTTTTAAAATTTTAATGGGTTACGATAACCAAAAAAAATTAATGTTGTTTATTAACATGATACAAATAAATGTGGAAAATTATTTCACTGTACATTTTTTATATGGTTTTTGCTTAGACATTTTAGGAAAATATATGAGGTTAACAAATTACTTTAAAAATATAGAACCATATTAATTATTCAATTTTATGATAAATATTTTCAATTATATATGTTTTCAAATGTATAAATAGTCAAATGTAATGTCTTCAACAATTTTATTTTTGTACAATGGAAGGTAAACATATTATATATATGCTTAAATATTATTAAAATAAATATTAATTTATATATTTAAATATATATTTCATTTTGCGCCACTAAGCTAAGAAAAAAAATTCAAATAGATTTGTGGTCACCACGTTATAATTCTTTATTTGAAAACCAATTTACTGAACCCAAAATTTATTTTGAATTGAATGTGAAATAATAGAAATAATAGATTTCATTTAATTATATTTTTTAATATGCTACATATTATTAGCATGAGATGTAGTGTTGTTATATACATTAATACATGATTCTACATGTATATTTATGTATCTATTATGTAAACCCCATATTTATTTGTTATCCTTTATATCTTTTCAATATGATTTATCATATAGGAATACACTCAACCATGAAAAAATTGTCTTGCATAGTGGCCATTGGGCTATAATTCTTCTTTGTAGAAAGCATTTGTTTAGCATTGCAGCCATGTAGCTCACGTTGTTTATAATATAGGAAACAAACTTTTTTTGGGCCTAGCCATCAGTAGTTTATTTATCTCATGTTTTATATAGAAATATTAACAATTTAGATTTATAACACCATTCCATTATAAACATGATATATTTACCATTAGGAATAGCTTAGCGGCCGCTAGGTTGCAATGAGTACATCATGTCGTATCTAAAAACTAGTTGAATAGCTTCTCGACCGCTAGTCCAAGTTTCTTAAATTGTCATAAAAGTAAAAAAATAATCCTAAATCTCATAAGATATAGATTAATCTATACATAATTGGTATAAACACATAAAATTTTAATGTTTAAACTTTTTGGATCACTGGGTAAAGCCTCTAGTAAGATTTATTATTTGGATTTAATAATTTAAAGTAAGATATTTTGAGTTTAGCGGTCACTAGGTTATGCCACCACATAGTATTTAAGGCCTACGGGTGGTTAGGATGTAACAAATTAAATTAATATATTATGAGGCTTAATATGCTAGGTTATGCCACAACATATTATTTGGAGCTTGCCATGCTAAGGATATAATAATTTCAATTAAGATATTATGAGATTATCAGATGCTATGTTAGGCCACAACATAATATGTATTGACAAGATTTAATAAATTAAAGGAATATATTTTGAGCTTAGCGACCGCTAGGTTATGTCACAACATATTATTTGGATCTTGCATTCACTAGGATTTAACAATATCAACTAAGATATTATAAGATTATCAGATGCTACGTTAGGCCATGACATAATATGTATCAACATGATTAAATAAATTAATGGAAGATATTTTGAGCTTAGTGGTCACTTAGTTAGGCCATGCCATAATAAGCTTACCCACCACTAGGATATACCAAAACATAATATTTGGATCTTAGTGGTCACTAGGATTTAACAAATTCAATTAACAAAGTTTGAGCTTAGCGACACTAGGTAATTAAATAATGTAATAATTTGAGCTAAAGGGTCACTAACATTTAAAAAATTAAAGAAATACATTTTGAGCTTAGCATCCACTAGGTTATGCCTCAACATAACCTAACAAATTATATTGTAATCTTAGATGTCGCTAGATTTTAACAAATTAAAGTAATATGTTTTGAGCTTAGTGACCACTATGTTAAGCAATGACATTTAATTTGGAGAATTGTATAACACATAAAAGGTTGATGTTTAGACCTTAGTGGTCGCTAGGTAAAGCCTCTAGTAAATAAAGCAGACTAATCCTTTTTATGAAAATCAAGATGTGTATATATTATTAAAATTTATTGTTTGGATTTAAGAATTTAAAGTACAATATTTTGAGCTTAGTGGATGCTAGGTTATGCCACCACACATTATTTGGAACATAGCAGTGTTTAGGATATAACAAATTAAATTAAGATATTATGATCTTAGTGGCCATTAGGTTATGCCACAGCACGTTATTTGGAGCTTGCACTCACTAGGATTTAAATATTTCAATTAAGAGCTTATTATGACAACATTAGCAGAGATTAAAAAATGATATTTTAGGCTATGACATAATATGCTTCGACTAGGATATAAAAAATTAAAGTAAGATATTTTGAGCTTATTGGCCACTAGTTTAGGCCATGACATAATATTTGTAGCTTGATTGTCTAGGATTTAACAAATTATAGGAAGATTATAGAAGGTTATGCCACAACATAATATTTGAGTTTTAGCCAACATAAATGATTTATGCAACAACATCACAATATTTGAGAGCTTTCAAAAATTAAACAAGATTTTTAACAAAATAAAGTACAACATATATTTGTGAGCTCACTAGGACTAAACTATTATTATGCCATGACATAAATAATTGGAGCATAATAAATATCAGGATTTAAGAAATTAATTTAAGATATTATGAGCTTAGTCACGCAACTAGGATATGCCATAACATAATAAGGATTTTGTGGTCAGTAGGATTTAACAAATTAAATTTACATAGTTTGAGCTTAGTGGCTGCTAGGTACTTAAACAATATAATATTTCGATCTTAAGGGTCAATAGGATTTAACAAATTAGAGAAGGATATTTTGAGCTTTGCATCCTAGGTTATGCCTTGACATAACCTAGAAAATTATATTGTAATCTTACAAGTCATTAGGTTTTAACAAAATATATTAATATATTTTGAGCTTAACAGCCGCTAAGTTAAGCTAATACTTCCGAAATATAATATTTTGAGCTTATGGGTTGCTAGCATTTAACAATTCAAAGAATAATATTTTTATCTTAGAGTCCACTAGGTTATGCAGCAACATAGTTATTTGATATTAGTGATCGCTAGGAATTAATAAATTAAAGTAAGGCTATGTAAGATATTTAGATCTTATACAAATATTAGGTTATGAACATTAAATAAAAAATATTAAGATATATTTGACATGATGTACATACATTACTTTACCATGTGCATGATATTTAGATATAATATTATGGACTTACAAATTAAATTTGCTTTTGCTTAGCATGTCACATATGTGGATCCTGAATATTCTCCACACATAAATCATTTGAGATTAGGTTTAGGGTTTGCTTACATATTACTAGGGTTATCAACATAATGTATCCCTTTTTGACATTATGAGTATGCCAAACATAAAATCTTATATTTATGTACATGATTTAATGCAAAATTAATTGATATTGTGATCTTTTCTTATGATTATAACAACATACGTTTCCTTTGGATGCTAACCTCATTGTGGTTCACACCATGTGCATGTTTAGATAAGATTCTTGCTAAATTTGGAATTATGGCATTGGTGTTGAAATATTAATCTATTTAATGTTGTACATATCTCATTTACTTTCCTGTATGTGTTTGCTCATCATGTGTCATGTGTTGGATCTTTCTTGATTATCTTATGATGGGTGTGTGTTGCTTTTAGTGTGTATGGTGTCATAACACTCTTGTGTGGGGCATGTTGTATCAAGTTGCTTTTATGCCACAAGAAAATTCTTTTTACAAATCTTTAATCTCTATCTATCTTTCCTATGTCCACAATAGGATTTCTAAAGAGCACACTAGCCTTGTCAAATAAAACATGCTGAGTAACATTTTTTTTATTGTGATTTCCTTCAGAGTCTCTATTTTTCTGTATTTTTTCCCTAGTTTTGGAGACAATCTCAATGACCTGTGAATTTTCTCCTTCATTTTCCTCTGTTATTCTACTTTGAAAATTAACCAAGAATTTCTTAAGTGATATAGAAAACTCTTCACTAGAAACCAACTCATGGTTTTCCTTAAATACTTCCATAACTGAGGCTTCTCTGAAAATTTGAATTCCTCTTGAAACTATGTCATCAAACTGGAGAGATAGTTTTCTTACCTGATCTTTCCATTCCCTTAGTCTTTCCTTGGTATAATTAGCATATGTCTGGCATATACCAATATCATCCATGGTTATAATTGAAGGGTCTTTACAAATACCTTCCTCAATAACATGTCCCATATATATTAATGTTTTCTGCATGGATCCCATTGTTTTAATGATATTTTTGGTCTTCTTTAGGTAGGATTGTTCCTTCATATTTTCCTCAATGCATTCCTTTATAGCATTGTACAGGCCATGCAATGCCTCTTCTACATCAGAAAATGTACCTACAGGAACTGTGACCTTTAATTGAGTTTCAAGCTCTTTATTTCTAGCACGTATGCCTCTCACTAATTCTCTATGGCTACTTCAGTTGTATCCCTTATCAAGGACTCTAGATCTTCCTCATATTGCACCACTTGGGAGCCTTTGGATTTCCATTTCTTTGTAAGAGAGAAGAGGTCTTCTGAAGTTTCATGCCAGACAATGGCTTGTTGTGTTTCCATCTTCTTTTTGGTTAGCCTTTTCAAGGTTTCACGTTCTTGGATTGAATTCAATGTTTACTAAGGGATATTCTTGTGCCTCCCAATCTGGTTGTTCCTTGTGAGAAATTATGGATTTCTCAACCCAATCTTGTCTTGCTTCATGTGGAGTGGAGGGAGAAGATTGAGATGGTTGCACTGGGGCTGCATTGGCTGAGATTTCAGTTTTGTTGTCTCTTCTTCTTCATCTGAAGAAGTTAAGGCATATGCCACAAAAATTTGGAGCTTCATAGTTGGTGCCTAACATGTCTTGAACCTCATATAGAGTTTCAATTGATGTAGGAAACATTGGAGGACCTCGAGAATGGGGATCGTAGGTATTTTATGAAGGATCCAAATAGAATGTTTACTTTCTCTTTACATCCTCCTTTTTAAAAGTTCCTCTCAGAGGGGGAACTACCCCTGTCATCTTCATATTCTACTTAACAAGGCTATCATCTTTTTGGGTAATCCATACCCAGTCATTGACATCATCCTTGTGTGCATATGATATACTTATCTGTCCTCTAAGTGATTCAAGGTGTTTGGAAATCCTTTTCATGTGGTCATATTTCCTTAGAGGGTGTTGGGGAAGATGGAATGAATTTCTATGGGCTGATGTAGCTTTCAGATCAGGCCACCTATTAAATTTCCTACATCCCACAGTGACTGAGAGGGGGGATGTGTTTTAAGCTTCTTCTCTTTGCACTTTCCAGCAATACCATTGCAAATATGATATGCCACCTCTTGTTCTACCAAATTTTCAGGAACATAATATGGCAACTGAAAAGGAGGTGTAAGGAGCCCCTCAATCATGATAACAATATATTCTGGATAGAAGAATACAACTCCCATTTTCCTTATGGAAGTGAGGATGTCAACAGATATTCTGGGTGTCATTGTTTCATGTATTTTTTGGTAGAGAGAAGGATATAAATAAGTGCATATATCTTGAATATGAGATCTGAACTGATGGGCATACAAGTCTGAATATAGTTCATTTAGCTGCAAAGGGCATGAAGGAATCCATTTTTGACAGAATTATGAATAGTTGAGAATACCACAGACTGCATCCAAAAGATAGGAAGCCATGTAAAATGATTTCCCATTGTCCATGAATTTTTTTTCTTTGGCTCACCAAATTGAAACATAGCACTTTCCCTAAGGAAGGAATCTTTCCTTCATCAATAATCATAGAAAGTAAAGGGATCCAAGATACATCAACCTTAGAGATAGAAGGTTTTTCCATATATCCTGTTCATGAGGGCCATGCCAATACAGACTCCTGGTCTAAACCTGTTAATAAGAATTTCACTCAGATCAGAATCATCCATATTATCTATTGGGTCCTCTTCCTAACTCTGTAAAAGATCTCTTATTTTCCTTGTGGCCATCCAGGACTCAACTATATCTTTATTGTATAGGGTTTAGATGTGGAAGTTTGTAATAACATCTGTATGCATGCCCAACATAAAAACCTATTCTATTTTTCCATGATTTAGAAAATAAGGTCCACTCCTTGGCCTTGGAAAAAATTAGGTAGGAAGCGATCAGTTCGGAAATGGAAGCACCTCTAGTTTAGCGGTAATTAAATGGAGGCCAACTCTTTTTATTTCCCTTATGTCTTGGGACCTTAGTTCTTGATCTTCCAGGATACCCTTTTCATCTACGACATCTACATCAAGACTTTCATTTTGTACTATGGAAAAAATAGCTGAGTAATGCTGAAATTCATGATTTAAGGAAGCTGGATCAAAAATGGTATCTCTCATTATTCTGGTGTCCACATAGGAATATAAATAAGCATCTATGTTTGACACCACCAGTTCTCCCACCATGTTGAAGGATTCGAGGTCCACAAATGCTGCATATATCACCAACAGAAATAGATAATGAGCCAAAGGACATACTTGCATTTACATCAACACTCTTATGTCTCTTATTTTGAATATTTTGTTATATCAAAAACTAAGTTGGAAAATAAATTTAAGAAGTGTTGATAGTCATCAATCATAGGAAAAATATTAATGAAATGAGAAAAGTGTGGCAATACATGCATATTGAGGGGTCAAGACATACTTAGTTATGATCCTAGCAGTCGCTAAGGTCAGCCACAACTAAATATTATCATCTTAGTGATCGCTAGGCATTATTCATGGACAACTATGAATGCATTGAGCAACGCACGACAATACATGCAACATTGAGGGGTCAAGACATACCTAGTTCTGATCCTAGTGGTCGCTAAGGTCACTCACAATGATATATTTACAGCTTAGCGATCACTAGGCATCAATCACAGGAAAACTATGAATGCAATGAGAAAAGTGTGGCAATACATGCACTCTTGAGGGGTCAAGACATATGTAGTTATGATCCTAGCAGTCGCTAAGGTCAACCACCATGAAAATATAGAGCTTAGTGGTCATTAAGATCAGCCCCTAAAAAATATTTAGAGCTTAGTGTTTGTTAGGCATCATTCGCTGGACAACTATTTTTTGAACCGAGAAAAGTGATGCAATACATATTTTCTAACGGTAAAGCTTTACATACATTATGTACATCTGATTAGATTTTTTACATGTAGAGATGTTTATGTCTCTCTTTAATTATTTATAATTGTATAATATTGGTTGGACTATCCCTCATGGAGCCAAGTGTTGCACTACATACTTTCGAGAGGGATCAAGCCTTATGTAGTTCTCATAATATATATTACAAGTTATTGAAATTAAGGTCTTAGCATTTGCTAAGATTCATTACTTTGATTTTTTAGTATCTATATCTTAGTGGCACCGTATCTATATCTTTGGATAAATTAAGTCTCAATGGCCATGAAGGTCTCTACTTAGTCAGAAAAAAACATTAAATATTGTCAAAGCTCCTAGTGTACTCTTACAACACCAAGATGATGGAATCATGTTGCGTATGAGTATGCGAGGAAGTTCGTCAATCATAACATTCTTTTTCCATCTCCATGAAATCAAACCGAGCTCAAATTTTTTGAAATCAAACCATAGTTAGATTTTCCAATGGATGAATGTAGTTCTCCTAGCGGTCATTAAATTTAGTCACAACAAAATATTTAGAGCTTAATGGTGGCTAGGCATCATTAACAGGAAAAATATTAAAGCAATGAGAAAAGTGTGGAAATACGTGCACTATTGAGGGGTCAAGACATACATAGTTCTGATCCTAGTGGTCGCTAAGGTCAGCCACAATGAAATAGTTAGAGCTTAGAGGTCACTAGGAATCCTTCACAAGACAACTATTATTGCAATGAGAAAAGTGTTGCAATACATGTTTTCTTAAGGGGTCAAGACATACTTAGCTCTGATTAATTTGTTGTCGGGATGTTTATACCTCTCTTTAATTATTTATAATTGTATCATATTGGTTGGACTATCCCTAGGGGAGCCAAGTGTTGCACTACATACCCTCGAGAGGGATCAAGCCTTATGTAGTTCTCATACTATATATTATTAGTTATTGAAAGGAATCTCATAGCAGTCGCTAAGATTCGTTACTATGATTTGATAGTCAACCTTTATTTTCAAATTAAGAAACAAAGTGAACTATCTGTGTAGCAAAATTTCTAATTCCACATGATTATATTGCTTAGATGTATTATCTAAAAAAACATTGACTTACTATTTAGAGCTTATCTGCATAATTTGAATATAGTGTTCGAATTACCAATCATAGTAGAGGATATTTCCCCTATATGTAGAGTTCTTCTTGGCATATTGTGAAGGGATTTATTTTGTATACATATGTCTCTTTCTTGGTAGTGAAGGTGATCTTGAATTGTAACTCCTATTTGACCATTACAATTTTAAACTAGAGAAAATGTCAAGAAAAAAATCCTCTTTGATCCTGCTACTCTCTGTATCATTTTATCCACTTCAGTAATACATTAATATATCTTAGTGTTCATTAGTATCTGAATGGTAGAATTTTTCGTTAACAACCAACTATTTTTAAGGCACTGTGGCCATGATCCTTTAAGCATTAGATCTTATCATTGGAAAAAAAAATTGTAGTCAAATATTTTCAATCCATTATCATTACCTAAGATTACTTTAAACTATATAAATTCCTCTTCAGTAATACAATGGCCATTTCGACCTTAATGATTTCTATTGCATTAGATATTGTGAAGGGATTTATTATGTATGCATATGTCTCTCACTTGGTAGTGAAGGAGATCTTGAATTGTGACTCATATTTGACCATTACAATTTTATAACTACAGAAATTGTCAAGAAGAGAAAACCTCTTTGTATCATTTTATCCATATAAACATGGTATAATGACCTTATATAAAACATGGTATAACAACCTTAAATAAAATGACCATACTCTTTGTAGAGTTAGTATGAGTATGAACATATATATGGATAACAAAACATATAATCCTTTTAATAATCTCCTTGGTCATTGTACATATGTATTGCCAAGATAGTAAATCTCACAATTTCCTTACACTTTCACCTCCCAAAAAAACAAGTAAGTAAAACTGTTTCAACCCCAAAACTATTACGCTCAAAATTTTCTTGTATGTACATAACACAACTTTAGTATAATGCAAACTTGCCTTATAATTGTGGTATTGATCCTAGGAAAAAGCAACGGTGGAAGGAGAGGAGAAGAGCAAGTGGTATTGATCCTGAGTAGAGTAGGTGGTTTTGATCCTGGGAAAAAGCAATGGTGGATAAGAAAAACCATTAAAACTAGTAAAAAATGTGTTAAAGATAATAATAAACCTTGTTCATCAAAATCTCCTACCACAAATCTTTATTCATTCTTTTGTTCTCCAAAATATGTTTGGTTCTCCCACTCTTGAAGAACCATATTTTTTCAAAAATACCTCACTGTAATCCAACACCAACACATTGACTGACAACTCATTCGTAACATAAATATCCTCTAAAATATTGTCATTGACAATGTCAATGATGTGGTATCCATTGAATTTTACTGAGTATGTGCAGTGGAGGACTATTTGTGGATAGAAATAAGGCCAAAAAAATAATATCAACTTCATCTACTCATCGATTCCTACACACCACCATGACCATACATCGATTCCAATATTCACTTTTGTATTGTGCATATTGATCCACCATCCATACCACCAGGATTTATTTTTCAAAACACAACAGAACAAGTTCTTGGCAGGTGTTATGGGTTTGTAAAAAGGCTACAAATATTCCTCTAATGTTATTACAAATTAATATGCATTGTTTATCTGTCAAGATGAGCTCCATTAAAATGCACTTTGAACCTAGAGTGTCTGAAGAAGTATCCCAAATACTCAACTCCCTTCCGTCCTCTTTCACTGCTCTTCATACTGTTAAATCTCTTACTAAATCATTTATTTGATAAAAAATCTACAATCTATACCACAATAACCCCTAAAATTTAAAAATAACGTATTTGCGACTAAAAAATGTTGAATAACAAACTTTAAAATAAAATATTTATTTCAATAATCAAATTGTAACGAAATGTTGAGAAAAATTTGCCGAGAATGATCTTATAGTTGTTTTTGTTTAATTTTCTACAAAATCCCTAAATGAATAAAATCCCTAATTGAACAAATGCTATTTTCCAGCAAACATTGTTGTCCATGACAGGTATTTTAGGAAACAGTTCTCAGTCCTCTTGTGAAAAAACTTCCCATAACTTGTTTGTGCATTTCATGCAAGCACGATATACACATATTTCACAAATCATTGACGGAAAAACATCTTGAATGAAAAAATGATGCCAAACCCTTTGTATTGAGAACTGTTTGCTAAAATTCCTTAAAGAATATGGTATCATGGACAACATTGATTACTGGAAGTGCAAAAAATGGGTTTTGTTGAAAAGGCTATGGAAAATTCTACATTTACAGAATTTCATAATTTTGGAAGGGATGATGGTGAGAATGCATACCAATTTTTGGCACACAGAGAAAATAAAAAAGTCTCTGGAAATCATGAACATAATTTTTGATGCTTTCCCTGCTCAGAATTTACAATGGATGAATGGAGTGTCACGCTTACGCTTAGATGAAGAAAATAGAAAGACAATTGTTCAAAACATATACTAAAAAATGTCTATTTATAGAGATATGCAACTGACACATCCAACCGCCACTTTATTTGGTGCGTGAATTTGAAAAGGCATGCGTAAGACATTACATTGCTTTAGATTAAATGGCTAATTAATGGCTGACAAAAGTTACATACTCCAAATGGCACACATATTTCCAATGGTGCATGTACTTTCAAATGACACATTTTACATTGTTCGGATTTAATGGCTAATTAATGTTGAGGAAACCACAACATTAATTAGCATTTTACCTTTCAAAATGGTCCTTGTTAATAGTGTAATTAGTATTGTAAAGAATTAATGTAATAATTTTATAATACATTTTTTATTATATGATTTTTTGATAGTTAGACTCAACAGTAGGGGAAATAATTAAATATTTGTGGCCACTAGGCTAGATAACTTTTGAAATCCATACACTATGTGTTTTATGGATAAAAAGATACAAATAGCGGGATCTAAGAGTCTAATACAATGTGTTATAAGGTCAAATAGGAGCACTAATTAGGTACGCAATATATAATGTAGGAGGAAAATTTATGATCGGAATAGAATTGGTTTTATGAGGAATCATTAATTAGTACATCAAAATCTACAAGAGCTTTATTTTTTATAAAATTTGTGGTTTTAGTCTGACATGAAGTAATAACCAAATACACACGAGGCACGGTGAGGTAGAGGTTGAAGGTTTGAATGTTAGTGATATTAGATGTATTTATGTATATATATATATATATATATATATATTATAAAGGAAGAATCTTGAAGTTTATTGTATGCGGCCACATGGCACAATCCATTGCTACTAGGCTCTAATTAAAATAAATCCCTTATATAGGTTCAATCCTCACTCTTCAACTACGACTAAATGCACTTCAAAATGTGAGTGATCACACTTCAAATTGTGAGTGATCACACTTAGAAGTGCAAGTCGAGACTCACACTTCTAAGTGTGATCACTCACACTTCAAAGTGTGATCACTCACAATTTGACATGCCATTCTAGTGAATATCTGCATGAGTGCGTGTACGAGAAAATTGTAAGTCCAAGCGGCCGCTAGGCTAGACAACTTTTGAAAACCATAGACTATGTGATTTATGGATAAAATGATACACACATTTGTGGGATCTAAGAGTCAAATACAATGGTTTATATGGAAAAAAGAGCACTATTTACGTACGCAATATATAATGCAGTAGGAAAATTTATGATCAGAATAGAACTGGTTTTTTGAGGAATCATTAGTAACTTTATTTAGTATGAAAATAGTCATCTAATAACATAAATCCTTATATAGAGACTGAGGTAAAAGTTTATAAGTGTTGTTGTCAAGGATGATAAGTTCTAAAATAGATGACATCTATCTTAGAGTATAATTTGGATAGGATTTTCAAGGTCAACATTTATTGATTTGAAAAAGGTGATATGCATGAATAGTCGTATATGTATGATGATAATAAAATTGATATTTGGCATAAATGACAACAATCACTTACGTAATGTCTTGAATGCTAGCCAAATTCTACAGATGTTCAAGATTTAGATTGAAGGATCCTGCAAGGGTTAAATTTGACGGTCGTTTAGATTTTTTTCGTGATTTTAGCCATAAAATACTTATGAATATTTAAAATAACCATCACATGTGATGTGTACATTTAAAATGTGACCATCATTTTTATATAGATTTGTATGTAAATTATAATAAAATATATAAATATATATTAAAAATAATAAAATAAATATAAAATAGTTAGTATAAATATCACAAATTTGTAGTTTTGAAAGGTAGTATTGAAATATTACCGTCACCCAAAAAATTGTTGGAAAAGCATTTGGCTGAAAAATTTAACCCTTGGAAGGAGGTTTTAGAGATGTTCATATAAGATGTTTTTTTTATTTTGTCATTGTGATTTCAAGCATTTGTTTTAACCTTGGAATTGTTATTGATATTTCTCATTTTCAAATTCTCCATAGGTTTAAGATTTAAGTGTCCACATTACTAATTTTCTCTTTTTTATGTGTGGATACAGTTGAAAATGAACTTTGTATTCGAAGAAGGAGCATATGTGGATTTACTCTCCAAAGATGTGATAGTTGTGGAGGGACTAGTTTATCCATCTAGAACTACACTCAATTGCAGAGAAATGGGGTCTAGCTTCTTCACTGTCACAATAAGTATTGTATTCAATGGTAGAGTGAGACTTCCATACACAATTGATGGTTGTGAAACAATGGAAGAAATTGAAAACAAGGGATACTTTATCTAATGGAAAAGGAAGCCATTGATTGAGCATGTGATTCCAGAAGTTTCACATGTGGGGGTTGATGGCATACAAAACATCATGAGTAGTGACTCAGAGGATACATTTGATGAGATGAGGATACTTAATGCATTCACTGCAAATGCTAGCAGTTATGATGTAGGTCAAAATTCTGAGCAATCTATAGATAAATTGAAGTTATGTGGAAAGGATGTATGCCACTATGCATGGTACAATTGTCATGGAATCCCAAAGAACGCCTATTATGGGTACAAAAAATCTTGGATGAATGGCGAGAGGAGGGAAGTAAATGGAAAAACCAGGAAAATAAAAATAACTACCAAGTAGTGTCACGACTATTTCATTGATATCTAAAATGGTGGAGAGAAATTATGATATATCGCCACACATGTCTCGTTAAGTGGGACAAGATGATACTAAAGTAACAATGAAACTATTACCTGCATGTTATAGTTATGCTTACATCCTTAAAAAGTGTAACGAGGGCCTTTCACTATTGAACCTTCCTCAAATGTCACAGTAAAACCTCTAGAAAATATGGCAAGAATATTTCTCCCATGTTTCAATCACAACTGGATAATGCTTCAAGTGACAAAAATCACATGTTTTTTGCATTTGCATCCATGCTAGATGGAAACCACACCTGCTAGATGGAAACCACAAGATCGTGGGTATCAACAAACCAAATATGTTTAAATTCCATGTCATCAACAACATTCCCGTCATGGAGTAAAAAGCATCATTCATGGATGCCTTATGGTCCCAACCAATTGAGATCTGGAAAAAAGTGGATGGGAAACCTTTCTTTCCTAAAGGGACCCTTCAAAGAACTAAAAGAGATGGTAAACCTACATAGAGGCATTCAGGCATACATCACACAATGGGAAAAGAGTTCAACATATGGTGGAGAAGCATTCTGGGTTCCAAAGATTACATATTGGAAAAATGCTTTGTGTGCCCTAGAGAATCCCTTTGTCAATTGTAGCATGACGAGGAGAGATTATTTTTGGCCAAAAAAAATTCAGGATAGTGTAATGTATGATCAGATACTAGGTGCACCACATCTTGACATGGATAGCTACTATAGTAAAAATGTCCTTTCAAATAAGGAAATATATGTTGGGCCTATTTTTGATAGACCTCGAGATGAATTCAACCTAGTAGTGGATGTGAATGATGGGCATATGATACTAGTAAGACCAACTGATGATAACATACCTATATGGATGGGAAAGGTAGAATGAATTCTAATACAGGATGTTCACACAAAGGCTCAAAAGATAAGGGTACGCTGGTGGGAACCCATAGGAAAAGAAAATATAGAAAAAGAAAGGTGCCAGGAATGCTTAAAGAAAAAGCAATGGTGGCGAAAATCAAGGGACACATCAGATATTGATATAGACATGTCATTTGGGCATGGAGACCAAGAAAAATATGGAAAGGAGATCAAATTAAAATATCGAATCGGGGACATTATGGTATCAAGGCATACCTTGTACAAATTCAAGAACAATAATTAATGCATTGTAGTTAAAATTGGCTGGACTAGATACCCTTGAGAGGGATCAATCCTTATGTAATTTTGAATATAATTATCCCGATGGAATTGATTTCCTATGGAAATAAATTGTCAAATCCATGTTTCAAAACAAAATGTTTAACGTAATTCTTAACTCTTTGTTGTTCTTTATGATTTACAGAATGGAAAAGCATAAAATTAGTTCACATTATCTAGATTTTCTTCTATTTTGAAATTCCTAGCGACAGCTAAATTCTGTTACAATGATTTCCATTTTACAAATTGATCAAATAAATGTTAAAAAGATGTATCCTAGTGCGCTCACTAGGCTTATGTGTCTTAGCGGCAACGAGGCTTATGTAACTTAGTGATGTTTGGCTTATGTGTCTTAGCAGCTGTGAGGCTTATGTAACTTAGTGACTGCTAGGCTTATGTAACTTAGAGACCATTAGGCTTATGTAACTTAGTGACCGCTAGGCTTATGTAACTTAGCATCTGCTAGGCTTATATATCTTGCGGCCGTTAGGCTGATGTAACTTTGTGGCGGCTAGTCTTATGTAACTTAGTGGCCACTAGCCTTATGTAGCTTAGTGGTGGGTAGGATTATGTAACTTGTTACCTCTAGGCTGGTGTAACTTTGTAGCTGGTAGGATTATTTCACCTAGCGGAAGCTATTCTTATGTAAGTTAGCCTTACGTAAGTTAGCAACCGCTAGGCTTATGTAAGTTAGCGGCCACTAAGATTATGTGGGCGAATCTAAAAATAACAAAATAGTAATCCTAAAATAGCGAAATTGAAATCCAAAAACAAATTTAGAAATTGGATTCCTAATAATGTGAAATTGGAATCCAATAATACGATATTGGAATCCAATATTAGTGAAATTGGAATCCAATAATGAAATCCAATAATAGTGAAATTGGAATCCAATAATAGCAAAATTGGAACTAAAATAAGTCCAATAATGAAAATATTGGAATCCAATATCGCTATTAATGGAATCCAATAATAGTAATAATGGAATCCCTATTAGGGTAGTCATGGTGAAAGTAAAACAATCAATCTACATGGTATTGTGGATTCAAACTAGGGTGGAGATTTAGATATGCCGAGATCTACCATTGGGTATGTTTCCAACGTATTTTGTGAAGTTGTAAGTTCGATGAGTGAATGTCAACCAAAGTGTTGCAATATCTACGACAGAGGAAAAGTACATGACAAATACCCATGCAAGTAAGGAATCTATTTGGATTCAAAGATTTATTTCCACTTTTGAGCTCACTCAAAATGATGTAAGGATATTTTTTGATAGTCAAAAAGTAATTTTCTAACAAATAATCCTAAGTATTATTCTATAATAAAATACATTGATGTTTAATACCATTTTGTAAGATAAATGGAGGAGGAGAATATACTACTAGAGAAGGTGGACATATAAGATAATTTTGTCGATTATTTGACAAAGGTTATAAGCATTGAGAATTATTCTTACTACAGAAATCAATGGGATTGAATTCCATGAGCTATAGAATTCCATGATTTTTCCTTAAATCCCCACATGGAAAGTATTCAACATGTGAGAGATTGTTGGAAATGTATTTTACATTTTCCATGTGTTACACTCATCCAAACTATATAGACAGGTGTGGTTATGGGGTCTAGGGCATCTCATTGGCTGGGGGGTAGCACCCCCTAATCGAGGGCTAGATCTTTTTGGGGGTTCCATATTTATTTTGAGCCCTATTATAAATATTTTATCCTATGTTAATGATGGGTGGTTAGATCACTCATGTCTATGGGAAGCCGTTATGGTTTATATTATTGGCCCATGGTTTTGGTACCCATTGTTTTGAGAATACCATCATGACTACTACCTAATAATTTTCTTATAGCTTAAAAATTGTAGTAGTTATAAGTTACTATGACAGACCTTTTTTTTTTTTCAAAATGGTTTTCGAGGATATAGTCTTATGTATTGTGTTATTTTTGATATTTCATTTCTCTATTTTGTTGTACCTTTAAGATTATAAGAATTATTTCTTCTTTCATATTTTATTATCAGGTTTAATTCGCATCTTTATAGAGCTTACCTCTGGAAAAATATTTGTCTATGTTCCAAGATCTAAAATTTGATGTTCAAGTTATGATGAACATCTCAATATACAATATATTAGGTATCTTCTTCATCTTATTTTTTGGGGACATAAAAAAGGTGTTATTTCAATGGGGTTGATTTCTCCCTCATATTTACTACTTAGAAATAATATGAAGAGGAATCAAAACCTCATAGTTTCTTTCACTCAAATGTATGTGTACAAGACGTATATCCCAATGTTGTTTTGGAGTTGAAGATCCCAATAGGACCTCTAAATCTTAGTAATGATATTTGGTTTGATTTATCTTTGAAAATTTTCATAGGGAATAGTCAAATCAGATGTAGGCATACTTAGTGATGGATGAAGTACTTAAGAGAGTGTTTTAAAAATTATTGTTTGTTGTGATATTGCTAGTTTGTCCTTAAATATGTTAGATTATAGGAATTTTTAATGTGTCATGTGTGAATGTGAATTTATGGGTGATAATTGTGAAATATTTTCCCACTCAAATGACACTAGGATGACATGGCTACCTTGTAAATTAACAAATGTGATTGTTAAGGATTTGAAGGATGAAGTCATTAGATTAAGAAAAATATGACCAAATGATAGTTTTTTAATCATTATTGCACTTTTCTCAAGGAAGTGAAAATTCCATGTCTGTCAGTAGGAGATAGTGGAAAATGTCATAAGATGTATTCTATACCATGAATGTAGGAATTTGATTGGTCATTGGTGAGTAACAAGAGTGACCTAATGATCAAGAGTGCTATATGAGAAATATTCTAATGTAGGAACTATTTACTTAGGTGCACAATAATGAATGGGATTAGATAAATGTCGATGATTAATTTCTAAATTCCAAAGGTACAAATTTAGGTATCTTAATTTCCCCTATTTTAATATAATAATTGAAAATTGTTTAATTTTAAAATTTTAAAACACAAACCTCCTATAATGACAAGGAATGCATGAGAGTGAAATTGATGTGTTCACTTCTCCTTTTGTGTATTTCCATACATATGAACTTGTTTTCTACAATAGACACCGAAATTTTGTAATTTGGAAATTGATATTGGTAATTTGGCTTACATACTTTATTCATGACTTGTGATCACAAATAGAAATTTAACACATTATTCTACTTTCTCATAAGGCTTGTAAATACTTCATATTCTCCTATTATACAACTTAGAAACCTATAAGACTTATTTTATTCCTGGTAGAAATATTACCTATTAAGATTTGTTATATTTTCACGTACAATATTCTATCCCCTTAGATAACAACATATAGATGGGATAGAAATATCATATAGTCTTGTCTCGTATTCTATAGTTATGTAATATTTATGAAAATAATTCATTTATCAAGTGTAATCACTTATTGAGATGGCCTTATCACCCTAGGTCATACTTAGTGAAAAATTATATCATGTGGAACAATATAAAATAAAGAAAACATAGATAATCATGTTCACTTCGAATACATTTGGAATTCACTTGGTACTTGAAAAAAATCACTCTACAAGCTCAAATATATGTAAAAAATTAAGGAAAATTCCCCATTTCCCCTAAATTATGATATTACACTAGGTGCAACCTAATTACAAATTTGAAGTACTCCAAAAAAAATTCAATTAAAGTCTACCCTTGAAGGTTTTTGATGTGTGGATCGATTACAAATCATATGTGAAAAAACTTTTAAATGAATCTAGTGATTATCCAATATTTCCCAAAATAAATAGCTATTAAACTAGTATTTTTGTATGAGATTGATGAATAATTATGCACTAAATAACTTCAAATAAATGAATCCCAAGCTTTTTGGTATTCTTTATAAATATCTGAAAATAAAATAAAATATAAAATCAATGAAAAAATAATATTCACTTGGAAAAATTCACCCCACTTTTGATTATTCAATTAATTAACCAACAAGACTAATATAACAAGTAAAATAAGACTCATCTAAATTTTCATGACAAGTAAAAGACTAATTATAGAAACTACAACTCATAAATGAACTAAATTCAACTAAATAAGAATATAAATAGACTTTAAATGACAAATATCATCTAATAATAATATATCGTCAACATATAAGAAACCAATATTAGTTTAACAAACACATGTACGACTGTCATGCATCTTAGTCAACCTAGGAATCCTAACCTCTTATAATAATAGAAATGGATCAAAATAAGAATAAAATTATTCCTATAAATATGTAAATGACACCAAACTTATTAGGGATGAATTAATAATTATTTGAATTTATTTTAGTACTTATATGATAGGAATATCCTAATGTTAGTGCTTCATTTCATGATTATTAAATCAATTAATCAAATGTAGTATATTGTTATTTGGGAAGTGTGTGATATGAGTTATTAGAGAAATTTGTTACATTAAGTGAGTAGTTACAAGATTTTTGTTATGCCTCCTTTTTTATTATTGGTAAAATTCTTTTTAACTGGGATCCTACCCAAATTGCAAAAGGCCCAAGATAGATTAAAACATTGAAATATAAGAAAATATTAAAAAACAACAATGAAGGAAGATCACAACAAAACAACCTAAGAACTACAACATAACCATAGCAATAAATTAGCAAAAATTCAACAAAACATAGGAGAAACTATGACCAAGGTCCAAACCAATGCCAACCAAACATCATAGAGTGAAGACACCTCAATGAAGTTATATCATGATTTTCAAAAATGTCTTCTTGATGTTGTCCAAACTGCTATTGATATATTTGAAGATAGTTTCTCTCTTGGTTTTCTATTTACCTTTGTTTTCCTCCAAGTGAAGAGTGATGTTGGTGAGTAGATCAATATTGCACTTGAGAATAGAGATAATGTCACATTTATTTCTTTGGATATTTCCTCTTTCTTTCCTAATGTTAGAAATCCTCTTGCCAAGGTCCTCTAACAAATTATCATCCTTTTTGTCACTCTCAATAGCAATTTTACACCCTCTAACTTTTTCTTTCAGCTCTCTACATTTTTCTAAGATAATTAATCATGTCACTATGAAGATCAACTTCAGTTCTCAGGTTCACAACCATGGAGTTTTTGATAGCCAAGTTCTTCATACCTATATCCAGGAGGCTAATGGAAGCCTCACCTTCACCTAGTAGAGAGAGAGGAGTGGGAACCCTACCAGGAAAAGCCCTAGATTTATTAGTATGAAGGGTTCTATTAGAGGTAGGGGAAGAAGGAGAAGGAAGTAGAAAAGAAGAATATAGTTGAGAGAAAGGAAAAAAGAAATGAAAAAGGGAGAAGGAAACAGAGGAGGAGGGAAAGAAAAGTGGTAAAAGTGAAGGAAAGAGGAAAGTGACCCAAAAAAAAACATAATTCGTAAATGGAAGTAAAGGTAGGAGTCAAATAAGGAAAAGAAGTGGAGGAAATATAAACCAAAGGACTATAAATTGAACTATAACGAATATTTGAGTAGAAGATTATATAGATTGGTGGGGAAATAGCTAAAATAAGAAAATGTTAAAATTAAACATAAGCATCATGATTTTGAAAGATAAATATAAAAGAATAAAATCGAGGGAAATAAAAAAATTTAGTTATATTAGACTGGTTAGTAGTAGAGCACTACAAGAATTTTCAAACATTTATGTAAAGGAACATAGTTCAAATAATGCATTCAAAGTAGTTGTGGATAGTACAAACCCGAAAAAAAAAAGGTTACAGATACAAAATGTACGTGATATATACAAGTGATGCCACTATAAAGAAGGTTTGGCACGAATGGAAGTTGAAGACAGAGAAAGGAGGAAGAGTCGAAGGAGTTAAGACGAGTGATGGTCGAGGCGTGGGAGAGAAGAGGGAAGGGAGTGAAGATGAGATTCCTCTTATATCTTAGAATGCAGAAGGGGAGTGGAGGACATGCGAGAGTAGTGGGAGAAAGAGAAAGCTGGAGAAATATGAAGGGAAGAAAGAGACGGAACTCTTGACATAGCAGTGAATGTCATGCCTTGTCTTTCAATTATGCCAATGTCAAATGTAGCACGTTTTAGTGTAAGTCCTTGAGATTTGTGGATAGAAAAAGCCCAAGCCATGGTGATCGGTAGTTGTTTGAAACCTCCTCTAGAAATGGGAGGAATAGGCACATGGAAGGGGTTGTTTTGAATCTTAGGGAGGTCGTGTGTAATGATCAAACTGGATGATGACAAAAAGAGGCAGACCTGGAGGTTCGGAGGATTCCTCATAGACTATGTCGATGATAGAAGCAGTAGCGTCGTTGACAAGACCTTTGTCAACCCACAAGTTTAATGAAAGTAAATTACTTTCTGGTTAACGCAGAGAGGAACCTTGGGCTTCAATTGATTGTGTTTGGTGTTGCCAGATGTAGAATGTATGGTATTTTTGGCAATTGATCTGGCAATAGGAGAGTTAAGGGATTTCTACATAATAAGGTTGTGCGAGTCCACAAGGTCATTTTTTGTAATTTATAATATAAAAATAAATTATTAAAAATAATATAGTTAAAAATATATATTACTATTAGTATTTATATTAATACGGCCAAAAAAATATTATTATTATACTTCTTAATATTATATTAATATTTCCGTTATCATCATAATCATCATTTTCATCGACATCATCATTGTAATTTTTGTAATTGTTTTCAACTCTATAAACGATGGATCCTTTGAAGTTTGTTCAACGCCACCACTTGCCAAGCTTGTTGAATGCTCTCTTCATTTGTCTTCGCATTTGCACCGCTAGATCCCCTATTTTTCTCTGGAATCTCACCCATTTCCACACCGTAAACTGATCCCTTGACGTTGCTCAGAATCCGTCTCTAAACATTTGGAGTGATGAATATAGGTTCCATCGCACTTCTCGCTAAACCCTCCTCTGCCAGCCCCGCCTCCTAAGATTTTAACATGCTGCAAAAACAATCCATCGTGGTGTCGACGTGGCTTGATGTTGAGGTTACAACTATAGGTCAGAGGGAGCGTACTGTGGAGAGAAACTCCATCGGCCTCATTGTCCTCCCATTTGACTGCACTGATTCAAAGCAGTTTGAATCCCATCTTCTGAGATGGAAAAGCTTCTGTTAATGGTGGCCAGTACAAGCCCTCCACCACATCAAAATCAATGATATGCACATTTGTATGTTTTTTTTAGACAAAAAAAATCCAAAATGCTCTGATTTTCCGTAAAAAGAGCAAACCTTGAGTAAGGGTAGATTTTGCACAACCCCCGAAACAACATAGCAAAAATAGCACTACAAATTTCTTTCGTTAACCTGCATGAAAAGCTACCAATCATGAAGAGCAGACGTATGTTTGTTGTTGCTTGACAGAGAATGTTGCAGATAGGCATTTCTGTTAATGATATTGTGTTGCTTTGGATGCAGTTCTTATTCGTGAGCCATATGGCGGTCTGCAATCATGAAGAGCGGTTGTATGTTTTTCATTTCCTGACTGAGAATGTTGAAGGCAATGGTTCTTTCCGTAGTTTTTCAAGAGTTCAAATCTATTGATCAATCTTCATCATCATAGACAATCCCCTAACAATTGAAATAGTACAAAGGCTTCATGCTTCTGCACTTCTGCAGACATTTCAAAGGTTTTTAACATATACTTACACTTATAAATATATTTTATATAAATCGAGTTGAATCGATGATCTTAAAAGTTTACCAAAATTTTCAATGACAAGAATATATAAACAACAATATCTAAATATTATATAGCATGCATGAAATATAAAGCCGTGCAATCCCATGATTTCATCATTGTTTTTTTTTCAAGATGAACATAAACATAAAAACATCAATATAATTTTAGATAAGAACATTAATGTAAATATTTTATGTGGAGTGTGCCAAGAAAGATACAAGTATAAATTTTGAACAAATTTTTTTATAAATCTTTAGTTTCGTCCTTCAACGATTCCCATGCACCTTTATATATTGTTTTATATTTATCATTTGTATCAGAAAAAATTTATTTGAACAACTTGGTGCGGGGGAAAGAAACAACTAAAGCTACAAGGATAACACACCCTATAAATGACCTTCTCAGTACATTTCCTGTGCAAACCATGCATTTGTATTCAGCATTCATGATTATCAGAGAAGAATAAGCATAAATGCTATAGAATTGGACGAATTCTACAATGTGTTGCGCATGGTGTAATTGATGTCTTGTGAATAATAAACTAAATTCAAAATCGCAAAATCCTTGTGAAACAACGGTAGACGTCCATTCCAATTTCTACCATCATCTCTACATCCCCGCTGAATTCATAAAATTTATCTAATCTTAATTTGACAATTCCCTATAAACTTGACACCAGTATAAACAAAAATTGGGGCAACTAATATAAAAAATTAAAATCACCACTTGGCCAATAATGATATTGATCAATGGCAATATCCCCATTGCTTTCATCTTCAATACTTCCTGTAACACAATATCATATCCAATATTCAAATATCATCCACCTTAATCTAGAGCACTATCCTCCAAGAAAATGTTGATATTTGGTGACACTTTGTTATCTTTCATCTCAATTGTTATTGACTATATCACACAAAAACCAACACCTATATTATCTCATCTAAAACCTAACTCTTTACACTTTCTCAACTATTTTTAGATATGTAAGATTTCCTTTAAGGATGAGATGCTTTTGCATCAAACACCCCAATGAGAAAAATTATGTTCTTCTAACGACAAAGAAAAAATGGCAGTGCTACTCTTTTAATCACCAAGGCTTGTGACAAAGGCTTCCCATTCCAAAGAGCCAAATACCCTTACATGCTTCAAGTCTTCTTTTTTCTGTTCTATCTCTTTTCTTGTATATGAACTTTTCTCTGATTCACTTTGTGTCTCTTTCTCCATTTCTTGGTCCTTTCTTGGGCATAAATCATCCTCCTCCACATAATTGGTTCACTCTTAAATGTTAATCTCTATGTTGTGGGATTTAACCCTCTATGAATATTCTAAATATTTATGTTCTTCTCTTCCCATCTATTGTGGGCTGAAAGCAACCTTTGGTTAACCACCTACACCAAATGTTATTTCTTGCACATTCCTTTCTCTTGTGGACTTACCCACTACCATCCGAACATCTCCTCCTCAAGCCTTGTAGGATTTATTCAATCACTATCCAACATGTTGTTGGATTTTTTATCTCCTCTTTTCTCATGGTTTTTAACTCTTCCTCTTTTCTTGTTGTCCTTGTTATGTTAAGAAAATCCTCTGTCTCTACTACAACATCTTCTTCTTCACTCTTTACATCCTTTAACGTGTCTATAAAAAATAATTTCCCCTTGTGGAATGTTATCTG
>JAHRHJ020001007.1:0-37266 GCA_019776745.2 Taxus chinensis
ATACCGAGGAGGAACACATATGGACCAGGATGAAATCAAACGATTATAATGGAATATGGAATCAGGTTTGGAGCAACATCACCCACTAGGATTTAATATGGGTGGTTTGATGATCAAGCATGGCAACAAGTGTGCAATAATTTAAAGCACACTCATTATATGGATTCTTCTTATGTTTTGAGGACGAAACATGTCAAAGAGGGAGGCAATGCTATGTACCTTGGGATATAATATTATAATGTATATGGGTTGATGGAGATGCCGACATGTGGCACACATCCCCTTAGTTATATGTATGGGTTCACATGGGATATAATATTATAATGTATATGGGTTGATGGAGATGCCAACATGTGGCACACATCCCCTTAGTTAGTTATATGGGCTCACATAGGGATTAATTATATTGGGCAATGGGTCAACCTACATTGGGATTAGGTGTTACCCATCCTATTTAAAGGATGTGAATATCATTATGAGTAGGTAATGTATGTATGAGTTGAGTCTTCTACTTGGTAGAGGTATATTGGAGGTGTCCCCCTTGAAGTGGATTCCCATGTTTGGAGATTGTGGAGTTACTCCTTCCTTAAGGAGAATTGTATGGTGTTGCCCTACCTTAAGGGTATTATTCTGAATATATTACATATTAGGGCATCTTGGCCCCCCATATCTCTTGTGTTTTATTATCTTCTGTAATTCATTAATTTATTATATGCAAGGTTCTTATCAAAAGGAGTTATTCAAACTCATTGAGGTAAACATTATTTTTCCTATCAAGTACTCTACTTTGGTAGTGAATCTAGTTATAGTGTGTAAAAATAATGGTGAAATAATCCCATGTTACTTTTACTTTCACAGCTATCTTGAATAAGTTCTTCCTTAAAGGATCAATATCCTAAACCTGGTCTTATGGAGAATGCTCCTTACAGACATTAGTTGGTGCACAAAGATTATTTATGCTGGATGGGTACTCTGGCTTCAATAAAATCATGGTCAAGGAAGAGGACCAATTCATAATAACATTTACAACCAAATGGGGGATGTGTGCTTATTACTGTAAAATTCCTTTTGGTTTTTCTGAATGTAGATTGCATACATGGATTCAGAGAGCTCTACTTGTGACATTTCCTTCAAGTTCTTATAGACAATGACCTTCATCCTAGTTTACTTGGATGACATTCATTGTCTTCTCAAAACTGATAGAGCGTGGATCACATGATGCATCTGGAGAAATTCATCTTGAGATGATTGCAAACAATATGGGGTACTATCATCTATTGACACATGCATAATAACACTAGAAGTGTAACTTTACTATTGCACAAAGTAATATTTTGGGCCATGTGGTCTCTAAGGATGGTATTTCTATTGATCTTGAGCATGTCTTAACCATCCTTTCTCTTTATTTTCCAGTGAACAAGAAGGCCTTACAATCATTCCTAGGAAAAATAAACTTTGTTAGGAGATTCATTCCTAAATTTGTAGGATTGGTTAGGCCTATCAACCCTTATGCTAAGCTGTTTCCTTGCTTGATTGCCCCTACTTTTTGATCACTCTCCTTATTCTTCAGCATGATTTGCATATTCACCTCCTTCACCTTTCTCATTCATTCTCCTTTGCAAGTTGCCTTGGTATTCACTTTCTCCACTTATCCATTCCCACATCTTCTTAACTGTGCTAGCTCTATTCTCCATCACTTCATATTCTTCTCTCTTTTGAAAGAATGTATTCAGCCCCATTAACATCACTCTAGGGTGGTATTCATGCCAAAATTTCCTATCCTTAAATGGATTTAGTGTATGCCTAACTCCATACTTCACCAATGTATATATGTTTTCCCATCCATCATGGATGGATTTTCTATCAAATTGCCATGGTCTACCCAATAGAAGATGACATGCATCCATGGGAAAAAAATCACACAAAAAATTATCATGATATCTACCAGCTTGAAAATCAACTGAACACTACTGATTTACCAATACCTGATGATCTTTTTGAACCCAAAATACTTTGTATCGATTAGGATGCCTTGTATTATTCAAATTCAATTTTTCAACTATTTCAGTGGAGAACTAAGTTATTAGTGCTACCATTATCAATAATGAGTTTGCAACATTTACCTTTTGCTTTACATATGGTTTTCAAAAATTTCCTTCTCTGAACTGGTTCTTTACTCCTCTTGCTTGCATTCACCAAGGTTCTTCTCATCATCAATGCTTCACCTAGCTTCAGGTTCCTCCACTAGTGATGGTGATGCTACATTCTCATCCTCATCTACATATGTAATCTGATTTCTTGCCTCATTATCTCTACTGAACTAATTTCTTGTGGATGTTCAGAGACACTTCACAAATGACCTATGTCTAATAAATTTATTACATTTGAAGCACCTAATAGTGAATTCACCTCTTCCTCTATATGAGTATCCACCCCTGAATGTATTCCATGTTTGTAAGTTTTTTATTTCTTCTTCATTAGTTTTCTACTATTGTTTTCCACTACTTGAATATCTAACCTTTTTCTCTATTCCTCTTCCTTTACCTCTCATTTACCGAGTTTTCTTCCTTGACAATTTCTCCTTTTCCTTTAAGGCTGCTTAATATGCCTCTTCCATTGATCTCAAATGGAAAAAACTGATTTCATCCTGTATATTTAACCTCAAACCATTCACATACCTAGCCACTTCTTTAGGCATCTTCCCTGTATATGACTATATTTCATAGTCAATTTGTAGAACTCTTCAGTATAGTCAACCAAAATTAGTTCTCTTTATCTCAAATTTTGTAGCTTTTTGAATAGACTAGTCTCGTGGTATGAAGGAATGAAATAAAATTTGAAATTTGGGATCCACCATCTTGTCCCACTTCTTGAGCATTATCTCTTGCCTTTACCTTACACTTTCTTCTTGTACAAATTCATACCAAATAGCAGCATGTCCTGTTAATTTGGTGCATGCAAATTTTACTTTTTTGTCCTTTGCAAATGTTCTCAAAATCAAAGTATCTGCATCCATATTTTATATTCATTCTATCAACTCTTCTGGATGTAAGTTTCCTCCATACTTTGGTACCTTCATCATTGGCTTAGTACCTTCTCTTATGACTACTTTCAGTATCTTTACCTCTGGTCCTTCTTTTGGTTCTCTCTCTACCGCCACTTCTCTTTCTCTTTCTTCCTCACTATCTTCATCCAATGCTTTCTCTCTTCTCTGAGAAACTTCCAATACTCCTAATTTGTCATGTATATTTCTCAACACATCAACCAACACAGTATCATCCCTGGGTTTCCCTCTATTTCCTCCTCTGATGAGTCTTTTTGGTGGCATTTTGACAAACTCTTCACTTGCCTAACAAATATCTTCTCTTCACTACTTCCTTCTGTTTCATGTCTTCTTCTTGTTCTCCTCTCTAATACCAAATTATGAAGATCTTTTGGTTCTTCTACACACTCAACCAAGTTATAATGGACAAAAAACTTCTACTTATACTTATCTTGCAAAATTTGGCTTTCTCTCTATGTTAGGAAACCATCAAAACATATAAAATTGCTCTAAAAGCTCAAATTAGCTTGTTTAACACTTCAATTATGTTCACCACTATCTGACCATGTTATCTCAACCATGAAATTGATTGAATTCACCATGTTTAGTTTTTAATCTCCTTTTGCAAAAATTGTCAATTTTTGCTTCTCAAGACAAGGGGTTTGGTGATGGTTGAGTTTGGAATAAACTACAAAAAAACATAGATAATATGAACCCACTTTGGAACATCCTTTTAGCTACTTATGGCGTGGGAATTTTTTTTGGGATAAATTCTCAATCTATATGTACCTTCCTTCATAACCCTCCTCTTAGGCTTGCTTTTTTCTACTAGCCTTATTACAAGTCCAAATTTGATGTAATTTTTGATACTCAGGCTCAATCCAAAAAACAAGTAACCTTTTCCAACACCCAGGGTAAGTTTTGGAAAACAATTTGTGTGATAAGTTTTAAGGTGGATTTATTGAGTAAAAGAGTATCTCCAAAAACACTATAGCAGGCTCCTAATTAGACCTCCATTATTTTGCTACAATGTTGTACCAGCCTCATTGTTGGGGTTTTCTCTTTCCTAACAACCTATCAATGCAAAAGTCCTTCTAAATATTGCTAAGGGATATGAAAAGGTGATTATTTGTAATTTTTAGCTTCTATAAGTGAGTGCTAATCCATCAAATGATAACTTACTAGTAAACACTAAGAGGGTTTCTTCCCAGGCACGATAAGAATGAATTTGTAATAAATGGATTATAACCACACTCCAAGGCTTGAATCCTTTTACAATAGGTCCGTGTCATATTTATAAAGCTATAAATATTACCAGTAAGGAATATTAATCATCGATGTGCTGAATATAAAACTCCAGGATACCACTGTTGGATTTTCCTTACAGTTTTGGGTGGAAGCAATAGACATGGTGGTTTATTTGATTAACCATAGACCTTCAAGTGCACTGAATGGTGGAATACTAAAAGAAGCTTAGACTGGAAAAGAGGTAGATATTTATTTTATTAGTATTTGGCTTAGAATATTTTGTAAATATTGATAAGGAAAATAGAAATAAATTAGATGAAAAATCTAAAATATGTACTTTCATTGGTTATAGATCTAGTGATTTTGGATTCCAATTTTGGGATTTAGAAGGTTCTAAGATAATTAGGAGTCGTGACATCGATTGGAATGAAACGAGAATGTATAGGGATCATGTTTTGGTACCCAAAGGTGAACCAATGAAGAAGTTTGTGGATGAAAATGAACTCTCAAATTGAAAATTAACACCTACAGGTTTACAATGTAACTGGTATCAGTTTACCCCTAACCAACATTGGTCCCATGTACTGGCATCAGTTACAGAAGAGACAGACCGATGCTAGTTAGTTGAACCAACATTTTCAGAAGGTGATCGGTGTTGGTCATTGTCAGAAGTAGATACAAATATACAGGATGAGTAGATTGAGCCTTCGACACCCCAAATCTCAGTGAGAATGTCACAAAGGGTAAGTAGAAAATAATTCACCTTCCTTATCTTATTTACTATTGACTGATAGTGGTGAACCAAAAATATTTGAAGAAGAAATGCAGTAGGATATCCATGGGAATTGGAAGCATGACATGGATGAGGATATGGAATCCTTGGAAAAAAAATAGACATGGGATTTGGTTAAGTTTCTAGTAGATAAGAGAACATTGTAGAACAAATGGGTTTACAAGATAAAGGAAGAAGAGGGTGGATAGAAAATATATAAGGAAAGAGTTGTCATAAAAGGATTTTCATAGAAATCAGGTATTGATTTTGGTGAGATATTTTCTCCTGTAGTAAAAAATGACTTCCATACATACTGTATTGAGTTTAGTTACAGTAGAAGATTTACATTTAGAGAAACTTAATGTCAAGATGGCTTTCCTTCACGGTGATTTGGAGGAAGAAATTTATATGTAGTAGCCGCTTGGTTATGAAGTCAAGGGTAAGGAGAAACTTGTGTTTAGGTTGAAAAAGAGATTGTATGGGCTCAAGCAAGCCATAAGGAAATGACATATGAGGTTTGAAAGTTTTATGCATGATCATGGCTATATGAGATGTGAATCTAACCATTGTGCTTATTTCAAGAAGATTTAAAATGGAAGCTATAGTATTTTGTTACTGCATGTGGATGATATGCTTATTACAAGATTTAACATGCATGAAATTTTTGAGCTTAAATAAAAGTTAAATCATACATTTGCAAGGAAGGATTTGTGAGATGCAAAGAAAATCCTTGGCATGCTAATTCACAGAGACAAGGAAGAACATGAAGTTGTATTTGTCTTAGGAACATTATATCAATAAGGTGTTGGAAAGGTTTAACATGAAAAATTCAAAACCTGTAAGTATACTTATGGCTAGATAGTTTAAATTATGCAAAGATCAATGTCCTACATCAGATGAAGAGGTTGAGTACATGACATGAGTTCCATATGCTTCAGTAGTTGGAAGTATCATGTATGCTATGGTTTGTACTAGACTAGACATTGCACATGTAGTGGGAGTTGTGAGTAGATTTATGGCCAATCCAGGTAAAAAGCATTAGAAAGCAATTTAATGGATTCTTAGGTATTTGAGAGGAACATCCAACATGCAGTTATGATATGGAGGGTCAGATATTTCTTTATGTGGCTATGTTGATTTAGATATGGCTGGAGATTTGGATGATAGAGAGGAGCACTACTAAATATTTATTCACAGTAGGTGGGATAATAGTTATCTATATTTTGAGATTATAGAAGGTTGTGGCCTTGTCTACTATAGAGGGCGAGTATGTTGCAGCTACAAAGGCTAGCAAAGAGATGATATGGATGAGCAGGGTCATGGAAGAGTTGGGAAAGGAACAAGAGGATTGTAGATTGTACAGTGATAGTCAAAGTGTGATTCATCTATCAAAGAAATCAATGTTTTATTCAAGAATGAAAAACATTTAGTTGAGATATCACTTCATATAATAGGTGTTAGAGGATGGGAAGTTGAAATTGGAGAAAATTCATACGAATAAGAACCCTGCGGATATGCTAATGAAGCCATTGGAAAAGGAGAAGTTGGAGCTACACTCCACTTCTATTTTTTTTTCAATTTTGAGACTTTAAGAGGAAGAAACAAGCCAAGGAAAAGGATTAAGAATGGAGCTATATGGTGCAGTGCAAAATTTTTATCTCCAAGTAGGAGATTGTTGATTTATGGAGCTTAATTGCTTCACATTAGCCTAATTTATTAACTTGTTGGAATAAATAGTAACTGGTGTTGGTTGGGTAACTATCGTTGGTCACCCAAGGATTGACATCAGTCAAATCAAGTAGGAACTAGTATCAGTTAGGGTAACTAACATTGGTTACCCTTGCGTGATTATTTTATTTAAATCATGGGAATTAGATCTAACTTTTGATATAAAGTTGATCTAATGGTTGCAATTGCATAGATAAAGTTCCCTAAGTTTTATATGCATATATAAGCTAGAAAGCTAGGGTTAGAGAGAGAGAAATCATTGAAATTAGAAGAATTGTAAAAAAGAATTCTCGAAGAGAGAAAAATAGAAGCTTGTGAGGAATAAAGTACTGTACATCTAGGAGAGGTGTGGAAGATTATAGATCTTAATTGTATATCATGTGTAAATATTCATATAATATATTGGTTATTTCTTGGTGGAGGTAGCCCAAACTGGGTGAACCACGTTATATCTTATATATTATTTCTTCTGGTTTATCTTCGTATTTATTTCTTATATGATTAGATCTAATATATATTTGTACAACTGGTGTGATTAACCCCAACACTACTATTCTATTTTGTCAATATTTTTCTTGTATTATTTGTTCCTCACCACCAAGTGAGAAAAAGAATGCTGATACATATGCAAATATCCTTCATGAGTAGCTGACCCTAGTTGGATTATGCTCATTTTATAATCAACTGGTGTCATTTTGTCCATTGGCTTGATCACCTTAGGTCGGGCTACCTTAATATACTAACTACCTATTTCTCTTTTGTAGAACCGTGAGGCCATGTGTGTCAGATTTCTTTTTCTTTTCTTGGCCAAAACCAAAATCATCGATAAATCAAGGATGGTGACTTGTTGAATAGTATGTGTATCAAGTGCTATTGTCTCTTGCATCCATGGGAACATTTCATCGAAATTATTCTTGATGACAAGCATGATTTCTCAATCATTCCCTCCTTGGGTGGAGGAGGCATATATTGGACGGGAGAGGTAGTAATATAGACAAGAGGTAAGGCCTCATGTGGTGATTCACAAAAAGATTGGGTCTTGAAATGCATGCTCTTCTTATACTTGTTTTTCTGCCACTCGGTCTTCCTCTTGTATTTATGTAACTGGGTCTTCCTCTTGCATTTATGTAACTAGGTCTTCCTTTCATGTCTCTTCCACTGGGTCTTCCTCTGTCTTGGCTCTCTTAGGGGAATTTTTTTGAGGAGAAGTTTCCAAATTTGTAGCTTTTCAATTTGAACTTGCTATAGAGTGTCTTGAACATGAAGTAATTTCCACCACTTTTGATGATGACTACTGTGAAGCTTGTCTCTATATTTTGGGGCTACTTCGTGATTGGAAGAAGATGAATCTCTTCTTTTGGAACCAATCGCTCATTCTTTTGAACAATTTCTTAGTCTATTCCTTGATATCTCCTGACTCATGATTATGCCAATTGACTTGAAGCAAGGGGGAAGCCTTGACCATCTCGTATTAAGGATCATACATTTTTGTTCCATGATCTTGCAAAATATCTTCATACTAGGAGATCTGAAACCTCCTCCTCTCATCAACTGTCATCCTCATGTAATCCTTCTCCTATACTTTGAATTCATCGACACAGTTAACCCAATAGTTCTCAAGTTATGAAACATGGTAAAAATCTGGGAGATGAAAGACATCTGGATCATATCATCTGTAAAAGTTGGCTCTGGCAATGTAGGGATGCAAATTCAATTGTGCGAAGGTAGCTTCTAGATGAGATGCATCATTTGCATTTTTACATATGAAAACCCCGAGAGAGATAGGAAATGAGATCATCTTCTTTCTTCTACTTCTAATTTTTTTTCACCTATATGAACAAAAGTACAGGTTAAAATGGAACATCTGACCATACTTGGGAAACCTTACTTCAAAGAAGGAAACATCACAATAACACTATTTCACAATTAAGGTACTTGGGAAACCTTTGGAGAAATGGAAACTCACAATAGGAGCCCCTTTGATCAGAATTAAATGAAATAGGAACCATATTTTTTGATTAAGGATGCCACTTCTGGTGACATCCTTTCTTCCACATCACCCTCCAAATTTCTAACCACGAACATCATGAGCACATTGTTCAAATGGGTGAAGTGCCTATGACTTTCCTCCATTACTAAATAAGGGAATTTCATGAACACTGGAACCTTGGCAACAATAATTTGGTAAGAGATAATCTCTTGACTGACCTTTAGCTAGCGAGAAAATCGAGAAAATCAGAAGTCATATAGAACTTATTTATCATGGGAATCTGGAGTAGTTTTAGATTCAATTTTTCACTAATTATCTACCCCCAATCAATCCATTGCTTTCCTTCAATCACTGATAATATGAAAAGATGGCCATCCAATCCTGAAAGTCCAAAGTGACTTTCTTAGACCTGGGATGAAACTGATCACCTGATAGCTTAAGATTGGCTTCAGGAATATCCTTTAGACCTTATGAAATCAAGCTTAAAAGTGTCTTTGGAATCCTTGAATTCTTTCTTCCTATCTTCATCCACGATCCTAGTGTGATCCCTTATATGTATGCCTCAATTTTTTCCCATCCATGCATAACCTTTTTCCTTTGTGATGACAATCATGTTGGGTGATGTCAGAATTTGAAAGGTGAGTGACATGGCTATGGGGGATATGAATACCATTTCTATACCATTTTCAACTTGAATTGTTCATGTGTCGGGCTCATAGTGATGTGAGTAGGCCAAGACCAGCTTAGTGCTTTATACGGACATGGGGTGTCTCGCAACTGCAAACAACCCACTTGTGAATACTTTATCTTCAATATTCCCTCTTCCCTTTTCCATCATGCAAGCTATAAGATCATTAAAATCCATATAGGACACATCACTATCATATATCCTCATACTTAGAAGAGAAAGGCTTTACTGGTTTCATTCCTAAAAACTTGAACTTCATGATTACATGAACACTTACTATGTCTGGTTTCATTCCTAAAAACTTGAAGCTCCACACTACTGGGAAACTTTCTATTTTTAATAAGTGTCATAAAATACTTCTCCGAACTCCAACTACAGCTACCAACTTAAATGTCCCACTCCTTGTATGCTCCTTTTGTGAAATCCACCCTCTAGAATGACTTAATATTTTTAGTAAGTTCTTATGAGACAACTTAATATTTTTAGTAAGTGTGAAAGTTCAGCTCTTTCAAACCTCAATTGTATATGACATCATGGATTCCTTCTTCTCACTGTGTTCCTATCACCTTCTAAACTAGCTTGTTATTTTTAGCAGGTGCTTATGAGACCACTTACTATTTTTTGTAAGTGTCAATTTTGGGATGAGGTGACCTTTCTGATGATTTTCACCTGCAATACTTCCTCTATGTTCACTGCCTTCTTGGCAGCTTCTTCAGGTGGTGACGTACCTAAAATAACATTTCTCTCAATTTGTTGATTGTAGTTTTTTGTGGTTCCTCTTTTATGTCAGATTGTTCAAGAAGTTAGCATGATTATACAGATATTCCAGATCCATAACAGATAACTAATTATATTGCAGTGCATAAACCAGATCTAGATCTTAACCATATGCAAGATTAATAAACAAGAATCAAGATTAACTTTACCATGCAAGAACCATTTTTCAGATGTGTCTACAATCAATATCCATCACCAAAGATCCATTATATTAATTTTGTAAAAACATAGAAGCTTCATACATACATAGTATCAGTCACCACCATAGTCATGCATGCTCATAAACTCGCAGCATAACTCTACAAAACATGGAACTGTCTAAACCATGCAAATCAATACATATTTATAGGGGTGGGGACTTTCCCTTCACCACCCATGCACCTTTCAAAAATAGACTACATGCTAATAATAGCCATGTGCCCTTACATGATAAATACAAGAGCATGCAAGCTCACTAATAATAGATCATCTAATAATACAAAAATGGTATAATCCTATTAATAGCTCTCAAAACTATGCATTGAGCTTGATCTTCTACTTGTCTAAAATAGCCTTTGCGTGTTCTTCAAGTCTTCTACAAAATGTGCTCCACACTCCATGTCCAAAATTAGCCTCCAAAATGGAAAATGACCAAGTCCTGATTTTATGCCTTCTTGGGTGCATGCCCTGTTTCACTATAGTTCCACATGCGCTTCCTATGTGCCCTATGTCCATGTGCCCAATCCTTCTGTGCCTTTCATACTTAGGCTATATTTCATCAGCCCAACATTACCCCACACTAATTTCATTTCCATGTCCCCAGACAATGGGTAATCATAACTTATGTCTCCATGAAAAAGAATAAAGAATAAAAGAATAATTGTAAAAAGAATGAGAAAATACTTGGTGCACTACTCTTCCACAGGCAGAATTAACTCAGGATATTCATTCTTTGATCTCTACCTCTAATTCATTCCAATCACTTAGTGCTTTATTTTTTATCTCGGATGTCTACAAGTACCTCTTCCATCTCGTCAAGAGTCATGTTTTCACCTTCATTTTGTAGTAGCACTCTGAGAACATTGGCCGTGCTTGAGACCATTCCATCCATGACATCCATTTATTATGCTATCAATTTCCCAATGTCCTTTATTTTCTCCTTGTGTGGGTCCTGGGCTGCTGCAAGCATGTCACGCTTCTCTGTTATCAAAGTAAGCCTCTCCACATGTCCAAGTGTTTCATTCTTTACTACTTTCTGAACCTCATCCTCTTCTATCATGGTTCTTGTCTTGATAATCACATCTGGGGCCGTGCACATGTTCAATGCCAAATCGGTTTTCTTTAGTTCATCTTTCAAAGTCTACAGTATGGACTCATAACTTGTAATTTTGTGTGCAATTGTTTCCTTAGCCTTTTGTACCTGTTCTGCAACATCCTTGGGTTTTGGCATTCTTGGCCCCTCATCTAGCACCATATGAACTAAAGTGTGTAAGTAGTGTAAAGAAGATGGAAAATCTTGTGCAACTTTATCTTCCAAATCTGACCTCTTCTTCAAAATCTCGTCCCCAATCTGTTTGGCCATACTAAGTATCGAATGCACCGTCACCTCAGCTGTCTCTTTTTCTTCTGTCAGGTGCATTTGATTTCAGTATCCTTATCCTTCTTATCTTCAAGAGCCTGAATAGTTGCTACTTTATCTATGTTTCTGTGCACAACTTCTATAGATTCCCTTGTTAGAGCATTGCTCACCTGTTCATCAGACATCATAGTAGGCTTAACTATGACATGGCACAAGTGTGGTGCCTTTTTCAACCTGTGTGACACACATGATTCTTCACATGCATCAAATTCAGGCTCATCCATATGAGTCTGCATGCTCCAAGATAGTTGTTTTTCCGTGTGTGCATAGTTTCCATGTCTTCATCCATCAGCTCCCAACCATAAAGGTCCTTAGGTTCCAAAGTGCTTTGGAACCTCACGTGTATGATCTTGGTTGGGTCATCAATATACCCAACTGTTGGTGTCTCATAAATTTCTTCCTCCTTTCCTTTCCTCGAGTGCTTACCTTTAGGGGTGTGCACTCCTGAATCCAACACTGGTCCTTTACCTATATTTGTAGTATGGGGTGCGCCTGAAGGCTCACCCTTATCTATTTTTAACTTTGTTTCCTTCAACTCCTTTGTCCTTCTTCAATTCATCTGTATGAGGCTCTTCTACATCCTCAGTCTTCCCTAGAGTATTTGGTGTGTTGAATTCATATTTATCTTCCTCATCATCCTTCTGAGGAATGTACTTGTGCCTTTTCTTCTTTTTGGTTCTACCTTCACAGGTGAAGTCCTAGGTGACCTCCTAAGGGGTTGTGATGTCCGCGCTCTGAGTCCTTGTTCTTCTTAGCACTCTTTTAAAGTAAGGTTCCTCAGTAGTCTGTTCTATGTCCACCTCCATTGCGTCAGTCTCCAAAACTTCATTTTATTGTTGTAGTGGAGGGGTTACCTTGCGCTCTCTTTTCCCTCCAACAAGTAGTTTTTTCTGCCCTTGTGCTCCAGGCCACCACTTTCTTCCTAAAGTTTTCTTCCTCTCCTTCTTCTTCTCAAGGGGAAAAGTGTCTTCTTCATCTTGTAATGTGCCCACAGTATGCTTCCCCTTGGGTGGTCCAGGGAGCTTGAATTCATTTTCCACATACTTCCCATTTTCTAACCTTGGCTTGAGGTGAATATATACAAGGGTTGCCCCAGACTTCCCAATGGCCAAACTCATAGCCTTCATGTTAATATCATCTGAAATTAATTTTTCAATATATGCAGACTTACTTGGATAAACGTAAGTCTTCTTGAGGGTGTGGTAGTCACAATCTACCTTTTCTACATTAAAAAAAAACTGACGGTGTGTGCATCTAAAAACCTATGTACAGATGCTTGAAGTAAAGCACATGGTGAAGGCATAAGGGAGCTTACACCAAGGGCTCCACTTCCCATCCTTCATCCCGAAGCGCCCTATAAAAAAGTGTTGATACAATGCAAATTGTACTTGTTTATCTAATACTGAAGGAAGATCCTTGGGTATTCTCCATTCCTCCTCAAACATAGCGTGGAGGCACTCATACCACAACTCTTCTCTCTACTTAAAGGGTCCACTCATGGTCCCATCACATGTGTACTTAGAAAATCTCTCTGCTAGAGATTTCTTCTCCTCAGGATATTGCCATATTTTATCCTTTGGCCCATCGGGCACTCCAATTTCAAAAAAAGTAAGTGACAAAAGTATCATGCCAAAACTTATTTTCTCACCTTCATGCGCTTCTTCAATGATAGTTTCAGCAATGAAACTAGCCAAATTATACACCACTCCTTTTGTCATCTTCTTTTCACGACATGCAACCATGCCTTGTTTATATGCGATGAACGCTCTCGATTGTTCAACTTAGTCAGGAGGTGCACTATCACCTGAACAACTGGATACTTTTGCAACTTAGGGATATCCATCCCATGCCCTCCTTTAATATATCCTAGCACCTTCTTTGTTGCTTCTATCACCTCCTTGTCAGTGAGGTCACTGCTCAATTCAGTACCCGAACTCCTTAGTCCTAGCAAACTCCCAATCAAGGGGCATGGTGAGCCTCATTCATCACCCAAAAAAATAGAAGTCCTCATGGACTCTGCTCATCAACCACTGGTATAAATTTTCTGGTTTTCCAAAGTAAGGGATTTCATATAATTGTAAAAACTCCCACCCTTTTTAACAATTTTTCACCTGCATCATCATACATGATCATATCATTCATTGTTCTCTTTGTTTTCTTCACAACCAGCAACTTATCCAATTCATCCTTATTATCTTTTTTCATGTGGTTATAATCACTTACTTTACACCGAAAAATGTGAGTCCCAATCATGACCCATAAAAACCCCTTCTGGGTATTGCATCTCCGAGAAACGGTTTTCAGGTGTGTCTTCTACTTCGACCTCGACTTCCTTCTACTTCTTCCCCTTTGTGGCCACTCCAGGTGCTCTATTAGGTGCCATAGGAACAATAAAGGTGTGTTCTTTAAATATATTTGAGCTCTGTAGCTTAAATATGCGTGACCTAACTCGATTCCGCATGCCCTAGCTCAAATCCAAACCCTAACAACTGATTTCTACTTCCTACATGCCTTTGTGTCACTCAAACACCTTCTCTAATGGAGCGTTAGACAATCCTGTGCATAAATATGACAAATATGACTGGTTCGTAGCTCTTTGCACTTCACAACTTGCTTACTAGCTCATTCTTTGTCAACTCACTTGAATGCTCTTGATCACAAAGGTAAAAATGATTTCCCAACACCTCCTTATATAGATTTTCAAAAAAAATCTACATTTATTGCTCTCCACCTACCACCATACTCAACATTAACTTGGCATTTCTTTCCTTTTTCCTGCATGCTGATTTTTCCATGCCACAGTCATAACCTTCTGGTGTGCCTACTACTTCTTGGCCACAAACCTCCTTTCATGTGCCTTCATGTGCCAAAGTACTTCACCACTATGCCTTTCACTAAGTAGTTTCCACTATTACAGCCTACCTCATGTTACACTGTGTGTCCATCCATCCATATGTGGTTTTCAATCATGAGAAAAAATATTTCTCTATCTGCACCTTTACTTCAAGCACCTGCACAATATCTCTTTATGCATATCCATCTTCAGAAAACATTCAAACCTTTTCCATGTACCCTGTATATAATCCACCCCACACTAAGGGTATGTGTGGTCCTCTGCGCATGAAAACACTTAGATAGTAATCAGCTTCTGGTGCGCAAGCACGCTTATTACACAAAACACTGAACTAAATTGACAAAGCATAACAACGATGAAAGGAAACACATATAAAGGAAATGCATTAAGGAAACCTAATCTAATGGCAATATTACCTTATTACAAACACCAAGAAGACTTATTTATAGTAGGGCTTCAGCCTACTCCCGTTGAAGTAACCTGGGAAACCATGTTCCATCCAGTGCCTCTAACTGGTAAGCACCTGAATCAAGTATATAAGTCACAATATACGGTCCCAACCAATGCACTTTAAGCTTTCCAGGGTGGCACAAAAACTTTGAGTCATAAAGAAGAACCATTTGTCCAACTTCAAGCTTCTTATCCTTAATATGTCTATCATGCCATGCCTTCTACCTAGCCTTTTCTATCTTCTGACTCCATCATGCTATAGTGCACCTCTCATCCAACTGCATCAGTTTATCAATGCACTCTTCAAGTGCTTTCTCATCAGCCAAACCTCCTGCATGTGCACAATACACAAAGAAGGTAACATGAATTCCACTGGTAGAACAACCTCTGTGCCAAACACCAATTGAAAGGGTGTGGCCTTATTCAACCTCTTGTAGGTTATCCTATATGCCCAAAGTACAACAGAGACTTTATCATCCCAGTCCTTCCTTCCAACATCACAAATTTTAGTCAATGTATGGCTCAATATCTTGTTGAAAGGCCTCAACAGTTCCATTTCCTGAGGGTGATAGGGTGTTGTTTTATGGTGTGCAACCATAAATTCTGCCAATAGTATCCTGATGGTCTCATTAAGAAAATGAGTACCCCTATCACTTGTCAAACTCAATGGGCATCCATACCTACTGATAATGTTTTCCCACATAAACCTTTGATGTAAGTACTATGTAATCCTTTGTAGGTGCCACTTCTTCCCACCTTGTAAGATAATCTGTACAAGTTATAATGTAGCGTGATCCAGTCCTATGCATGCGGGTGGGGAAATAGGACCCACAAAGTCAATTTCCCACTTCTCAAAAGGTTTTGCACTAGCAATAGGCCTCAAAGGCATTTCATCTCTATGCCCAGGCTTTCCAAGGCACTGACAATGGTCACAAGCCTTACAATATTCTTTACAATCCTTATACAATGTTTCCCACCACAAACCAACCAATAAAATCTTGTGCATGGTGGCATCTCCTGCATAATGTCCACCTACAATACCACCATGAGACTCCTCCATAATAGCTTCACGCTCATGCTCAAGTACACACCAACACAAAACTTCATCCTGACCTAGTTTGTATAAGTCTCCACTGATCAACATATAAGGTAGAACGCATATGACAAGTTGTTTCTTCTCTAAAGCCTTCATTCCCTCAGGCACCATACCTATTCGTAAAAAGACAACAATATCTTCTAAGTCAGAGGGCACATGGTTCAATCTAAATAGTTGTGCATCTGACATTGTGTCCTCAATGCTCTACATGTCCTCTCCTGTATTAATCCTTGATAAGTGATCTGGTCCAGAATTACTCTTTCCTGGCTTAACCACCACAGTAAAATCAAATTCCTGAAATAACAGAATCCAATGGCATATGTGCCCCTGTAGAATGGGCTTGTTCACCAAGTACTTCAATGCCATGTGATCTGTATAGAAAATAAAAGGTGTTTCCAGCAAGTATTGTCGAAACTTATGCAGTGCGTAGATCATGGACAAGGCCTCACGCTCTGTAGTTGTATAATTTTGTTTTGTTGGAGTTAACTTCCTGCTTACAAAGAAAATAGGATGATCAACAATACCTTCTCCAGGCTGGGCTAATACCATGCCAATGGCCATGCCAGAGGTGTCCACATGCACATGAAAAGGTTTGGTCCATGAAGGAAAGTGCAAAATAGGTGTTGTAGTAAGCCTTTCCTTCAATGTCTCAAAAGTGCGTTGTTGCGCCTCACCCCAATGGAACTTGCCTGTACTCTTCAATAATTCTTCTAGAGGCACAGAAATCTTAGCATAACCTTTGATGAACTTCCTGTAATATCTTTTGTGCCCCAAGAATCTGCACGCCTTGCTCTAGTTAGTAGGTTCCTCTAAGCCCAAAATAACAACAACCTTAGCAGGATCCACTAACAAGCCTTCCTTACAGATGATGTGTCCAAGAAAAGTCCCAAAAGGTGTAGCAAAAATGCACTTCTTAATGTTTAAAGAGATGCTCAACTACCAACATCTCTCAAACATAAGCCTTAAATTATCACAATGATCTTTCACTAGCCCATACACTGTCCAATCATCCAGATAAACCTGCAAGAACTTATGAATAAAGTCCTGGAATGCTTGCACAACAATGCACAAAAATACTGCAGGCACATTCTTTAATCCAAAGGGCATAACCGTGTATGCAAAACTTCCCCATTCAGTGGTGAAATTTATCTTCTCTTGATCCTCTTTAGCTATCCTTACCTGATGATATCTAGAAAATCCATCAGTGAAGGAGTAGATCTCGTGCCCTACAACGCCTTCCAAGATTTCTTTAGTAAATGGTGTGGGAAAAGGATCTATTACACATGCAACATTCAACTCCCTATAATCCACACAAATTTTGATTCTTCCATATTTCTTTATACTGATCACCATAGGGCTAACCCACTCTGACTCCTCAATGGGCTCAATGATTCTAGAATTCAGCATCTTGTCAATTTCTTCTTCACCTTGATGCGCAGGTTAGGATTCATCCTGTAAGGCCTCTTCCTAACAAGGCACACACCTTCCTTTAACTTGATTCTCATTTCACCCATAGATTCATGTACCCCTTTTAATTCATGATAGCCCCTAGGGAAAAGTCCTGGAAGTCATGCACAATAACTCAATTATCTTAGTAAGCTCAAAGTCAGACCAATAATCTCATAAGATGGCCTCCTTAGGTTCAACATCTATTCCAATATTGACCTTCTTATATTTTGTAGGCTCATGGTAGGCACACACCTTCTCATATGCATTATCTAAGACCTTGCGCGTCTAAGACCTCATCTGATTCTACTTCCATCATCAATGACATAGACCATCTTACCCTTTCTTTTTCTAGGCAGGCAGCACCCAAGATGTTTTGCATCTGTCTCTTCCTCTTCATGCATCAATGACTCACCTATAACTCCATCTTACCCTATTTCTTTTCATCTAGGAGGTTTAGTGGAAAAATAGTCAAAGGTCTGAATTCTGCATCAGTTCTTGCCAATTCTCTGTCTCTCTATTCAAAATGCATAGACATACCAGGTATGTGCAAGGTGTAGTACTCACCTAGTAATTCTTGAATAAGTTCAGCCTTTGCACTATCCCATAGTCAAGCACTTCATAACCTGTAAGGTGGTAAAGCTTGTAGTCAGTTCTTGCCCCTCTCTCCTATTCAAGTGCATCTCACACATTGTGCAACCTCTCGCAAGGTGAATAGTAGAGCTTGTATAAACATAGAAGGTGGTAAAGCTTCCTTCTCTCCATGAAATTGAACAAGATCCTTACCATGGAATTCATATATATGAGTAGTTGCATTGCTCTGGAGAAATCTAGCAGAGAAGGTGATTCTTACTTCTCACCACTCTAAGAGATTATCCCTATGAACCATCCACCAATGCGTTGTTGTCCCACACAGAGTATAAACTAGCATATTCCTTCTTTCCACTTGATCTATCCACTGAACTTCCATAGAGCATAGGAATACTTCAGGATTTCCTTCACTAGTGTACCTTGGTACCTGGTTACTGCCCAAATGCCTAACACAATGCGGCCTCCTTACACACATGTAACTTACACTTCTCACTTTGCACCCAACCATTTCATAAGTTCCATGTGCCCAGTTGTCACATGCAACACTTGTAGAATCACTCATGGACTGTGCATCATCCCATTGGAGAACTCCTTCCTTTGATGGCTCAAGAACTTCCATGGATCTCTTATGGTGCACACATAGATTCCATTTAAATCCTCTTCACTTAAGGGCTCTACACGAGGTGCAAATTTTTCATCTTTCAAAGGAATGATCATTCACTCTTCCTTGTTCTCAAAACTTATATACCCCTTGTTGAAAGTGCAGGCCAACATTGTTCGCATAACACCAAGGGCACCCAAGTAATGCTGGAAAACTATCTGCCTCTGCAAGTGCCAAGACCTCAAAATCCCTAGTAAACTTGGCCCCTTGAATAGTAATACTAACATCCTTCAAAACTCCAATGGGCGTGGCTTTAGTCCTGTTTTCCATAAACAACACATTTGAAGATGGCTGCAATGGTGGTCTCCCCATCTGAATCCATGTGTCCAAAGTGAGTACATTCACTTCTGCACCTGTATCAATCAAAATGTTACTCAAGATCCATCCATCAACAACAACATTCAAAGTGATCTCTTTGTCATAATCCAAGACTACGAGGAGGTAGGTTAGCATGCAAAATATGTCTTCTGTGCTCAAATCTAGTGCCTGGTATATTTTCCCTTAACCATTCCCCCAATAAAGGAATGATATTCTCTTGTCGCAACATCTTGCAAACCTCCTTTAAATCATCAACATCCATCTGAGGAAGCTCAGCTGCTTTCTTCTGTTCTAACTTCCATGATTGTTCTTTCAAACATTGTATCTCACCCTGTAAATTCCTAATCACCTCCATGGTTTCTTGATAAACCTCCTTCTGATGCATAGGGTCTGGATACTTTGCATGTAGTACCTCCTCCTTTGTAATGGTAGGATTCTACTTTGGAACTTCCCTGGTTTGCGCAGCCTTAGTGCTGTGTAGTGATCTTCACAGGTACCAACTCAGGATCAGGCACTAACTTTGGCATCCACTGATCTTCCACAATGCATTGTACTCTAACCATTCCTGCACCCTTGTCCTACTTGTGCTTCTTACTCAAGTGTTCATACAAGTCTGGGCATTCTTCATAGTTGTGGTTCTTTCCACAAAAAGAACAAATAATATTCTGAGGGCATTGTGCCTGTAATGATCAGGGGATCCACATGTATAACATGTTCCATGAGGAAACTCACTTCTTCCACTACCATGACCTCGACCTCTAAATCCTCCATGGTATTGTCGACCTCTACCACGACCTCCATTAGAGTGCCCTTCATTGTGATCATGATCATGATGCTCACCTTTTTCCTTTGAATTATTTGTAACACTGGTCTTTGACATACACCAGTATCAATGACATCATGAATCTGATCAATCAACCTATGAATTTTAGTATCATGAGTGGTAGACCTACAAATCTTGCAGTAACAAGACACATTCTTTCTTATCGTGTGTTGCAAAAATGGGCACCTACTTGAATCATGATCCAAGTGACAAATCTCACAGTCCAACAACATGGCACGCACACTGATTTATGAGGACAACTATCCTTAATATGCCCTTCTACTTCACAATCTGTGCACCAAATTCCACTGTGTGTCTCATGCACCGTGTTAGCTGAAAATTTCTCTAACTGTTTCACCATCACTGCAATCTGAGCTTCCAAAAATGGGCTCAATTCCATGTCTACACTCCCAACTTCCTCAGCGTATATAGTTGCCTCAAGTGCCTTACGTGGATCTATATAAGTCTTGTGTGAGAGCACTCTTCTAAAAGGTGTGATCAGTCCTCCAATGAACCATTGAGCATGTTGGCTTGGGTGAATGTCATAAGATAACTTCGACAAAAGGGTTTTGAAACATGCATCATACTCCCAAACACTCTCAGTTGTACCCTACTTGATGTCCTTCAGTGCATTGATGCTCTTCTGCTCAAATTTAGGTATATAAAACTCTTTCAAGAAAGCATCCCACAACATGGTATAATCTACACAAGTCTGGTTTGGATCAAATTTCCTGTACCAACTATGTGCTTGCCCTTGCAGTGTAGTTACAAACTGACTTGCCTTGCACTCTGGAGCTGTAATCCCCTTTCACGTGCCATAGTATCTCACACATATGCACATGCTCAGCTGCATCTTCTATCCTCTGTATTCTGGAAGATGAAGATACATCTCCATATAACTTTCTGGGACTGGTGCAGACCATGCCCACCAGATCCAGAACCTTTATTTCCCTCTTGTGTTTCCTTCACCCCTAGAACCACCAGATCAACTAGATCCCGAGCCAAGATCCACCTGATCCTCCCCTCCTATAGTAGGTATCAGACCAGAGGATGCACTACCTTGTGTTCCAAAAGTTGTGCTAAACTGAACTCCTACAGTCTATGAAGTTGTGCTACTTCTAGATGTGATGCCAACATTCTGTGCACCCATGTTCTATGTTGATGATGTGCCAGAAAACATACCTCCAACTGGACCTCCAAATAACATAGATGATGATTGCACCACCATAGATGAATAAGCTACCTGATTAACTCCTGAACTTGACTGTAAATCAACTCTCTCTGTTGCTACTTTATTACCCACACTAGCTTGCTTACTGATAATTTTCGTAGAAACTAGAAAATCAAGTGCAAGGGCTAGGTAATTAGGAGGCATCAAATGTGCATGCTTGGTCCATGTAGCTTCCACCGGCATGCTCTCATCTGAGGTCAAAGAGGGTTCTCTACCATGCTTTCCCAAATGGGGGAGTTCCAGATGCTCCAGCTCCACGTCCTCTACGTGAGCTCCAAATCCTTCACGAGCCATCTCTCTCCACAATGCCATTCATTCCACAACTTCACGTTGCTTCTCCTAAATCCCTCTCACGTGCCTCATTAAACTTAAGCCACCTTTCTTCTCTCTATCTTTCTGCCGCTAGATCTACCATCTTTCACCACACCTGCTCCTTCCCCCGTGTGTGGTGGGGTTTAGCTAGCCATAGGTTTATCTTCCAAATCCAAGGTCACAATCAAGATCTTAATCACCAAAGGAATACCACGCAAATATGATCCTCTAGGCTCACGCAAGAACTGGAACTCAACAACCTCTAGAAAAGAATAAGTAGAAACTACGTACTCCAAAATATAGCTATTCAGAACACCATGGAACCAATGATCTACAACACGTGTCCAAGTCAGATCTACATCATACAAAGCCTAGAATTCTTCCTGTTTCCAAACAAGTGTACGAAACCTGTAGTTTCTCTTTGAAGCATAAGCAACCAACCACTCATATAACTCTATAGGAAAGATGGAGAAGAATGTCTCATACATCTCGTGATACATATTCTGTTCAACCCATGCACGTGCATTAAAATCAAGGTCCAGTGCTAAATCTATGAGCATACTCTTCCTCCAAATCATCTAACCACTCTTCAATACTGGCCAAGGTCAACTGATATGTCTTCATCATGCAACATCCTGCCAAACAACTGAAAAAGAGGTCCCAAATGGAACCAAAATGTAGCCTAGATTTTACCACCAACAGCCCAAGGCAGTTGGCACATCACTCAGCCTGAACTGAGCACTCACCCAAAGTGCACAAGGGTACCAGGTTCCTCTTTTATGTCAGCTTGTTCAAGGAGTTAGCATGATTAAACAGATATTCTAGATCCATAACAGATAATTAAAGTATATTACAGTGCATAAACCAGATCTAGATCTTAACCATATGCAAGATTAACTAAACAAGAACCAAGATTAAATTTACCATGCAATATCCATTACATAGATGTGTCTACAATCAATATCCAGCCACAAAGATCCATTATATTATTTTTTGTAAAACACAAAAGCTTCGTACATACATAGTACCATCCTCATAGTCATGCACGCTCACAAACTCACAACATAACTCTACAAAACATAGAACTATCTAAACCATGCAAATCAATACATATTTATAGGGGTGGGGACTTTCCCTTCACCTACCCATGCACCTTTCAAAAATAGGCTACATGCTAATAATAGCCATGCACCCTTACATGATAAATACAAGAGCATGCAACCTTTTTGTGCTCTTTAAGTCTTCTACAAAATGTCTTTACACTCCATGTCCAATAATTAGCCTCAACTGTGAAAATGGCTAAGTCCTAATTTCAAACCTTCTTGGGCATGCCCTATTTCACTATACTTCATGCACACATCTACGTGCCCTTTTATGCACCTAATCCTTATGCGACCTTTCATACTTAGGCTATATTTCATCATCCCAACAAGGCCATTAATGCACACATCTAGTCGACTCAACCACCTATATTTAATCAGATTTGGTCTCCTTCCTTCTTCCACAAGATAAATAGATATGGGGAGGCAGATCTGACAGTTCTTTAGGAACATTTGTAGGAATTTATTACTTTTTTTAGTGGTTATTTGTTTTAATCCGATTTTCCCTCCCTCTCTTCTTTTTCCTCCCCCATTCTTCTATAAATTGAAGATAGATGCTCATTATAAAAGGTTGGACTCTCTTGGTCTGCAAGAGTATTATTCATAGTAGTTTTTTTGCAAATTTTAGCTACAGGCCTCAGATTTAGTCTTCTAATTGTGGATATCTACCTCTTCTACCATTGTAATTGACTGTTCATATTTGGAAGTAATAAAAACTTTGTTTTGTGTCTATTCTCTTCCCTATCTTTTTTTATTGCATATTCTTTCCTTTCCCCTTGCATTGCTATTTTTTTGTGAATTTTATGTCCTTGTAAGTTCCTTTTCTATTGTTCTCCACAAAAATGGATGAGTGAAAGTTTTTTTAGACTATGGCATGGTTTTCTTCCCTCCCTATGCATGTTTTCCATTGTTATCACTCAGTTTAGTATTTTCATACCCCTCTTTTTAGTGCTATCACATCCACTTAGCTTAGGTTTCCCTTTCATGCATCTCCTTATCACCTTGGTCCCTTGGAATCATATAATAGTGATAGGTAGCTACATTTACCTTCTTAGGAATAGATGTAGTAGTAGAAATAGGTAGAGGAACCCATCCTCCTCTGGAGGTTTGTCTCAATCACATGTCCCACAGCTTAGAGACAATCACATGTTGCCTCAAAGCCCCAGTTCATCCTGATCTAGGATGGATGTAATTTTGAGGTCCAATAGGAAACAAACCTAATCAAAATCAACACAAGAATCAAAATCCTAATGTCGTTACTTTATATGATACATTAGTTATTGAAAAGGGAAATGAATAGATCATAGATATCGATGCTTCTAGGAAAATGTTATATATGTTATATATTCTCTATGATTTCAAAGAATGTGAAAATCAAATTTATGTAGGCAATAATTCTATTCTATTTTTAACTAATTACTATGGTAAAAATAAATTTTTTGTAGTAGTGATTATATTAGAACAACAAGATGATAGTCTGTACCTGGAATTTCATTAGGAATGAACTTGTATCCTCATCTTGGCAATTAACTCAGCTACATCATGCATCATCAGTTGTTGATTATTTCATCTAGTTCCTTTGGTAACATTTTTGTAACATAGTATCTCACCACCACATTTGACTATGGCCATAGTTTTTTGGCATTGTGACAAGGAAGCCAATTTATAGACTACACTACTATCATTTGTTCATTTCATGTATCTGCTACTATGGTCATAGTTTTTTGGCATTGTGAGGAACAAGTCCAATTTATAGACATGACACACTATCTTACGAAACATGTCTTCCTATTAATGCAAAACCATGTATGAATATAGTCTCATTATGGTTACCTCTTTCTATTGATTAAGAAATCCTAAGTCTCTCAATGCTCATGAAGCTTGATGAAGGATCATGACTTGATATTTAGATCAAATGAAATCTTGTCAGTCCCGTCTTAGGATAGCCTACAGAAAAGGAAACACTCACATAATTACTTACCATCATTAAATGTGATCCATAGTGATCCTCCTCATAGGGCCATCCATAAGTATCGCACATAAAATGGTTCAAATGACGTGAATGTCATTTCATAATATTTACAATTGATTGATTATTTTTTTATGATTTGGTCATTTTATATCAAAAACAAATATGATGTTTTATCTGAATTCAAATAATTTAAAGCTTTAGTTGAAAACATTTCTAGTCATAAAATTAAAATACTTATAATATAAAATGAAGGTGAATATGTTAGTAAAGAATTTTATTCCTTTTGTGTCTAATGTGGAATTCAGAGGGAAATTACCACTCCCTATTCTCATCAACATAATGGTATAACAGAAAGGAAAAACTACACCATTCTTAAAATGGATAGAACCATGCTTCACTCATCCCGAGTCCCTAAATTTATATGGAATGAAGATATGAATATTGCACTTCACATTCTAAATATATTCCCTACTAAATCCCTATTCAAAACAACACCTTTAGAAAATTTGGCTAACAAGAAACACAATCTATATCATTTGATAATATTTGGTAGTCCAACCTCTATTTTATTCCTAAATCTAAATGGAAGAAGTTAGATTATACCTCTTATCCTTGCATTTTTGTATGCTATGGAGGTAAAACAAAATTTCTAAGGATCTATGATCCTACTAAATGAGAATTTATTGAAAACATAAATATTAAAATTATTGAGAAACCTTTATTAGTTCTTCCTCTATTTCTCCTATTTATAATGAATCTGACAAGTTAGAAAATTATTTCATGATGAATGTAATAAAAAAAATTAATTTTAATAATAATAATAAAATTGAAAAAGAGTTTATTCATGTGTCTTCTATAATCATATGACCTAAATAGACTCAATCTATTCTTTGAAACTCTAATCCTAATAATCTTTCTGAGATGACTAGAATTCATCATACTTACCATGTCTTAATGACTATGTATAAGTCGGAACCCCAATATTTTAAAGAGGTATGCCATGATGAAATTTAGATAGAATCCATGAAATCTGAGTGTAGAACCTTAGTTAAAAATCAAACTTGGGATATTGTCCCTCCTCCAGAAAATCTAGTGTTGTTGGATCTTGGTGGTTTTAAAAAATCAAGCATAATGTTGATGGTAATGATTGTAAGTTTAATTATAGGTTAGTATCTCATGGGTTTACTCATTAACCCAATATTGAATATGTAGAAACCTTTTCCCCTGTTGAAAAAATGAGCATTGTTAGGATTCTCATTGTCTTAGCTATTGAATATGGTTGGGAAATCCATCTATATGGATGTTAAGAATGCATTTCTTGAAAGGTGATCTAAAAGAAGAAAATCTACATTGACTCAACCTAGAAGGTTTTGAGGAACCTGGAAAAGAATTGTATGTGTGTAAACTGAAAAAATCTCTATATGGGTTTAAAACCAAGCTTCTAGAACTTGGTATGTGAAAATAAATAGCTTTTTCCAAAGATATTGGTTTCACTAAATTGTTCTTCTAATAATAAATTTTTTGGTTAAAATTGAAAATAATCAGATTATTCTTATTGTACTTATATGTTGATGGTTTTCTTATTACTAGCAATTTCTAATAGTTTAATTTTCAAAATTAAAGCTAAATTGAAACCATTACTTTGAAATTATTGATATCTAGGACTATTGCATTATTTCTTAGGCATGACGATTTTTCAAGATAAACATTCTATTTTTGTAATGTTCAATCACAATAATGTTACTAACTTGCTTAAAAGATTTAATATAGGTATATTGTAAACTTAGTTGTCTATTCCTATTAAAGTTGGTTATAAACTTGATCATAAACCTTACATGTGAAAAAGTTAAACCTACTCTTTACAAGCAGCTTATAGATAGTTTGATTTATCTAGACTATTATTAGGCCTGACATTGCATATGTAGTAGGTATTGGATCCAAATTTATGCAAGAACCATATCAGGATCACTGGAAGTTAGCCAAAAAAATATTAAGATATATTAAAGGAGCAATTAATTTTGGTTTACATTATACTTCTTCTAATAATGCATGTTTATATGGATATTGTGATTCTGACCAAGTTGGTGATGTGAGTAGATATAAAATCTAACAACTAGATATGTGTTCAAGTTTGGTACATGTGTCATTACTTGGAGCAGAAAAAAGTCAACTAACAGTATCCATCTCTTATAATGAGGTAGAATATAGAAAGTGCGATGGAAGACAGGGAAAGAAGTCATGTGATTAAAGTGGTTGTTGGAAGAGATTCACATGGAATTTAAAGGAAGTACTCATCTTCTTATGTGATAGTCAGTAGTTATCATTGCTCTTGCATAAATAATCCAGTTCAGCATCAGTGGAATGAATTTATATAGAGATACATATGCATTTTTATCCTTGAGAGGTGTCTTTGCGGTGATATAGATCTCTAGTAATACCCGTATTAAAGATCAAGTTGTAGATATGTTTACAAAGCCATTATGTGCTATGTAAAGTTCTGCAAGTTCTGTGCAATGATTGGCCTTTTATAAGTTTCCATTAAGGGGGAGTTTGCATGGCAATGCCACACTCGTAACGGCCAGTCCTTATGTTTTCTCCTTGACCTTTATACTTTTGCTCTACCTTTATAAGTCATTCATAAAAGATCTTTTTATGATCTTAGTAAACTTATAACTCTAAGTTTACTTATGTAGTCTTCCAATAATGTTGTATCATGTTGTAAAGGAGGTCATTACTTTATAAAAGGATTCTCCTAGAGGATGTTGGTATAGATTTTCCATGAGAAATTGTGAGATGTAGTCTCACAAATCATGTTTAGCCTAAATCATAACTTCTTATTTATGGATTCCAAATTCTTTTGTACCAAAAGGTAAGTTTAGCATGATGGAGGTGTATAAATCCTTCAACAAGTAATATGATAGCCTAAAACCTTAACTATGGTAATTAAGGTTTGTAAATCATGTTGCATAAACAGGTAACATTGGCATATAAATCCATGTTTAATATTAATGGGGGAGTGTTAGAACATTTAATATTAAGTGTTCTAGGTATAGTAACCCCTTATTAAGTTCCTAATATATTAAAATAAATGTAGATATTAATATAAATATAAATTTTAGATTATAGTTTATAAATATAAACTATATGTTTATGGTTTATATTGGTTTTTAATATAATCTAAGGTATTATATTAATTGGGGTGCTTACGCGAGACTAGTCACACCCAATCAAATTGTTTAAATGGGACCCATAGGGTCAAGTGATTTATATAGATCAAATATTTGGAATTCACGTGGATCACAAATTATCGTGGTTGAGAGAGAATAAGTGAGGTGGAACGAATTTTTACTCGGACTTATAAAAGTTGTTATGGTTTCTTAGTAATGGAAATCGTATACTGTGTTTGTATTGTGGATTTTTTTTACCTCTTTGAGGTTTTTCCATGTAAAAATATTGTCTCATGTGTTCTTGTTATTTATTTTTTATTACATTATAATTTGCATAATGTTGTGTATTTAATTAACTTTATATATAGTTTTACTCGTATCCTCCTAACACTATGTGCTCGAGATCCAATCACATAAGCAATTTGTACATGTCGGGATTAGGATTAATTGATATGCAGCTAGTGTATTTATCTATCTTAAAAATCATATGGTTCTAAGTTAGGCTCTTGTTTTATTATGGTCCTTGTGGTTGTTCCACGTTAGACTGTATTCCCTTACTATTTCATGTGTGTATGCTTTAACACTTGCATTTTTCCTCTGTGACTTTGTTTCATGTTGTCTACTCTTTGTTCGTCTTGTTATTTCCTAAGTGTTTTCATGTTTCTCTCTTCCCTCAGTTTTCCTTTATCTATGGCCATGTTTCCCTAACTATTTGGCATTTATGTCATATATGTACCTTGTACAACATTTGGCTCCTTTTATGAGGAATACCTGTCTCGCACTCCTTGTTTTTGGCTCTAAGGGGTTTTGTGTTCCTTTTTTCATTATTTCTCATGTCGTGTGCATCAACATTTGTGCATCCAAGTGTGATCTGTATATTTGAATTCAATAATTCCATAAGTACTATGAGTGCATTATGGTAATAGTGCATTTAGGAAGTCAAATCATAAACAATCAACCCCATGTAAATATGTAAGGAATTATTCTGTCTATCAAGTGCATCTCCATTCAAATATTAGAATCCAAGAATTTAAAGACCATCTAAAGCATATAACTAGGTGTCCCACTTGGTGGCCAAAAATAATTTTCAAATCTGACTAGTAAATAAATCTTTTAAAATATTGCTAATAAAAATTTTAAAAATTCAAGTAAATTCGTGGACGCCCTACACCTTAGTATATTTAAGCTCTTAAAAATATATGTTTGGTCATTTTACATGTGTTTGGTCATTTTTTATTTTAGGGAACTATTTTGATGAATGCGTACAAAGTGAAAAAAAAGTGGGACACTGTTATATGCTTTGACAACATGATGTGCAAGTATCTTGGTGTGTTTTAGATTCCAAAAATACTTCCTTACCAAATTTAAACTCTTTCTCATGTAATAGATTTCTAATAAATATATATGTTCCCCAAAAAATTCAATTAAGAGAGTGTTTTAGATCTCTTCATACAAGTTTTTCTCCACCCAAGTCCTTAGAGGGTGATTAGGAGAACAAATCTTGAGACTAAGATGATTCTATACAAAAACTTCTTCTATCTTATTCTTCCAGAGCTCAATATTCTCTTGCATGAGTCGGAACATCATTCTCAAGATCTCAGAACTAAACATCACATTTTAATAGTGATAGGTCCCAAAAATGGAACAAAAATGTTTCACGTCTATTTTAACTATTCATGCATGTCAAAAATTTATCACTGTAGCATGCACCAACATCACTTTCTCCATGCACCTACCTATTACACTAAGGAAGGAAATCTTAGCACACTCACACGAGGTGCGAGATATTCTAGGATCCCATATAATTTAACGTTTTAATGACAAGGTGCTTATCAAACTAATACATCTAGGAATAATCACACTTACAACAATGGAAATATAAAACTTACTTGCATACTAATATACAAAATGGATTCATAACATACTATGTCATAATAATCAGCTTTACATAATTTTTATCTCTTTGCTCTCAACTCAAGCTCTCCATACATATATCTTGTATATCTATCCATCTCCATACAGACACATATCTATCTATTACAACGATCCTCAAGGGGTATTTATACTAGTGTGACTTTCCCTTCACTATTTTTAACAAAACTATTATTAGCCTTGAGTTTAAAAAATAACTTCTAACCATAACATTTGGGTGGTGTTTATTGTCACTTGTATTCATCTCCTTGTTCCTTAATCTACATGGAACCTCTACCACTTTTGAATGTTTCCTTTTCTACTTTACATGGCTACTTCACCTATTTTTAAGAATTCTATTATTATCCTAGTACTTTTCCTTTTTTATCACCTATTTCTCTCTTCCATACAAGTGTCCATAGTAGTGTCTTTTCTATTTTTTGACCTCTTATTTCTAGCATGTAGCTTTTATTTATTTCCCATTTTTCCCTCACACAAATCTTTTAAAAATTCTTGCACGCCTCCAAAGAATATAAAGAATAAATAAGTAAGTCTTAGTTCCCAATGTGGAACTTAATTAATGGATAGAATAATTTCGGGGTACAACACTTAGAATCCCATAAACCATGTTCAAATTATTTATAATCCCAAGAATTCAATAGTTGACATGTCCCATACAATCATTCCATAACCTACTCGTCTTAGTATGTATTGGAATAATACACATATTTCTATCTTCACGCTTTAATTAAATTCTTTAAGCTTAGATAAATTATTCTCCACTTTACTAACTGGAATGACTTTAAATTTTTTCATTTACATCCTTGATTATACACTTACCCATTTTATAATTTTATCTTATATCATATATTTATAATTTGGAAAATAGAAATAAATTTGTTATTTATATTATGAACTAGATTCACATTTTTGAACATGTCATTATCAACTTAAACATCATCATTCTTTTAAGCTCTAAGACTCTAATAATAATTTTTAGCATTAGTATGTCTCAATGATTGAAACTATTCTTCATTATGAGACATGTGTTTCATAGAACCATAACCAATGACCAAATCATCCTTGAAAGAACTATTTTATTTAGGATCAAAACAAATTTCATTACTTTTAGAGTCAACATCTTTGAAAAAATTTCTAATTTCCTTTTCGTATCATTGATTTTTTATAACATTAGTTTTCATAGTTTCCTATCTTACCACAATAATTAAATTCCTATTTATGTTTATTTATTTTATCATTATGACCCTTAGACAAGTTATACCTAGTGTCATTATTTTATTTCCTCACTCTTAAATTTCCTAAAACCTTCTTATATTTTGTATTTCCCCTGATCACAAAGACTTGAAAATATTCTTTGGAAATATGTTTTTCCTTTACTAACCACATATTTTTCTACACAAACTTGGCACATAAATATCTATATTTAATATTATTTAGATTATCGATAGTAGACCTATTATAAGAGCTTAATATGACCCCAGAAGGATTTGTAAAACAATCTGTACATCTTATTTATTATATAAATTCAGAAAGTGGATATAAGTGAAACTTCTGAACTTATGGTCTATTTAGAAAAAAATATAGAGTATATGTCATGGTTATTTCTTTAGAATTCATTATTATATTTTTGTAAACTATTTCTAATCATTTTTGGGATAATATGTCAATTTGTGCATATATATTCAATACTTTAATATAATTTTTCAAATAATGGATTTTGAGATCTAAGTACCGGCTAAAACCATCCTTTGAGGATCTTCAACATCTCTCATATCATATTCAAAAATTACTATTTCAGCACTGCACTAGCTCCAATGCTTCCCTCATTAGATCTGAAGGTTCCTCACTAGTTCCAAATGTTCCCTCACTAGCTCCACATGTTTCCTCGCTAGTTTCGTAGATTACCATTTATTATTTTAGGTAGAGATTTAGAGAACTGAGGGAATGCAAGAATAGTTACCTCTATTTCTCATAGATCTGACTTATCTGAATTATCCTTTTTCCTTCTTTTTTTGGTGGTGTTGCGGGCATGCAAGGAATAGTGAGAAAAATGGAATAGTTCAAGAAGCTCCATGGGGATCCAACATTACCGATTTAATTACTAAGTTATTAGGAATTAGAAAAGGTATGATTTTGGGAAATGAAAGGAATGAAAAACTTTTCCACAAGTTCATATAAATACCTGACTAACTAACTCTGCATTTTTTATCAGTGTATATGGCGAACCTATGGAATGGTGGAATAGTTCCATGAGATCTATATGGAGCTGACATAACTATTTTTTTCCCTTTTTACCTTTTCATTATTTGTTGTGATCCAAGGAATACGAGGAATGTAGGAACATTTCCCCAAGTTACTTATATTCTCCATGTGGATGAGGCATATATGTGGAGAATAGGTGGAATGGAGGAACAATTTCACATGTTATTCCAAAAGATGATTCTACCCAAATTTCCCATAAACTTGTAAAATTTTACTAGCTCCTAGATTTTGAGGCTCAGAAAAGGGAAATAATGATTGAAACATTGAGAATTTTTTCCACGACTTGATTTTTTTTTGTAAACCCTTGATCATTGAAATGTTTTTTTCATGACAAAGCTTCATCACTACAACACCAAAATGACCCTGTTTTTCTGGTTTTGTTTTCAAGATTGATTATATAAATATTTCTCCCAAAACTACCTTAGACAAGATCATTTCTCTATTAAAAAAATTTAAAATGGTTTAATTCTTCCTTTTCATCTTCCAAAGGATGTCCTTATGTTGTAATATAGCTAAAATTAGCCAACTTAGTGCTTTAGAGAGAATTGTTCTACCTCGGAGCTTAGTATTGTCATGAAATCATCCTGCAATTTATTCCCTTGCATATGAAACACAATTGAAAATCTTGTTATCACATTCCTCTAAGACATAATGAGATTGAAATTGGGGATAGGTTGGCTAGAAGAAGGGTTCGTAGTGACTGTGAGAGGAAAGTTTCAAGCGGGGACTTAATTTTCATGGAAAAAAATATTCAATTTTGCAGTCTATACATTTAACAATGACAACAAAAATGCTCAAGTGTGTATTATTTTTTTCATGAATATATCAATATTGTACTAAAAACATGATGAATCCCTTTTTATATATCTTTCAACTACATACATGAAATATAAATTAATTTAGTGGTTTGCTTTACTTCTTGAAAAATAATTTATTATCAATGATTTTCTTGGCATGTCACCATATTAGCTAAGTAATCCAATTTCACATGATACTTCCATATCCATTTAATTACCAATATCACATTACATGACCCTAATGATAAACCACTATTTTTCCATGTTTTATCCTACGTGAAATCCTATGTTATTATGATATCATTTTTTTTTTTAATATTGGTAAATAGTTTTTTGAAAGGGACTATACCCTTGTGTACAAAAGGAGGCCTAAAAGCCTGAATAAGAGAGAGGAGCAGAGAAGCTGTATCAAAGCACAAAAGTTACAGCAAAGAACACCGAAGCCTAGAAACAGCAACACAAACGAGACTTAACAGCAAAACAACGGCAACAAAACAGCAAGCCTACAGCCAAGAAGCAGTAGTAAAACTGGACTACTTCTTGGCCGCTTGATCAATACTCATCTTTACTTTTTTCCAAGCATGGTACATACCCAGCGTGGTCATATGAGCAGCATCCGTCTTATCGAGCTCCTCTCTGGTTCTTTTACTCTCTTTCTCATTGCCCCAAAGAGTCATCGGGACACCGCTGAGATGCGAAACACTTCTTGCATGACCTTCGATGAATTCCTCTATGGCCCTGAATGCTGCAATATTATACTCATGCCTAGTCTTCGTTTTCCCAAGGCGGGAGTCTAGGGAGGTCAGTTTTTTGTATATTTCATCAAGCTGGCTATTGCCAATGCTCCCTTCTCCCTCAATGCTTTTTTTGCCTTTTTGCTTAGCAAGATTTTTTACCTCATCCTTCAGCAATTTAAGCTCAGCCTCTAAGGCCTCCAATCTTCTAGAAGGGTTATCCGTTGGTGCCGCCTGGGGACTGGCACTACTAATGTTCAGCAGATCACGAGCAATGTCATCCAAAGGTTCATCCCCCTCAGCAGTAGACTCAAGGTTGAGTCTCCTAGAAGCCCTGGTGACACGTTTAGAAGTAGAGACAGTGTGGGTGGCAGGGGCAGCAGCAGGAGGAAAAGAAGGAGAAGCATGAGCAGCCTGCATGGGGGCATCAGCACCGGAGGCGGGGGGCAGCAGCAGGGACAGCAGGGGAGACAGGACTGGCAGCAACGGAGCCCAACAAAGCCAGGCCGGGAGAGGAAGGGAGACCGGGGGAATTTAATAAGGCAGTGCTTGTGAATAAGCAGAATAAGCCCTTGGTGAAGGGGAACCGCCCGGGTATGCTTCTGGAACTCCAAAATGGAGCGCTCAAGAGAGTTTAACAGATAGTGGGGGAAGCAAACCAACCTACTCCTACGAAAGTGATTCAAAAAGACAAGGTGCTTGGCAGGGACAGTAACAAACCTGCCTTCCAAGGATATGTAGCGAATCATCATGCGGGTGACTTCATCATACGGAGAAGGAATTGAATTAACAAGCAGACCCGCGGTGTTGAATATAAGCTTCTCCTCCTCCTCCACAAATCTTCTCTCTTCAGCCTCTTTGATAACCCTCTTGTTGAAGAAGCGGTATCCTTCCAAGCTGAGGCCAGTCGCTTCGGCTATGAGTTCGTCATTAATAAGAATCTTCTGCCCTCCATAGTCGACCATCCTCTCATTCCAATCCTTGGCAAAGCGAACAGAGATGCTTTGATCATGCCCTTGCACTCTCTCCACAAAGTTGGTGAATCCGCCAATACTAAGAATGTTCCAGAGCTCAGTGTTATCTTTCCAGTCAGGGTCTGCACACGGCTCAATCTGGCAGGGAGGCCCTCCCATCTTCACAAGGATGTGCTGGTTACAACAATTTTCAAAATACCTTTGGGCGTTGAGAGTGGTTCGTTTCTCACCGTTGCGGGTCGCATAAAAATGGGAACTGTAGCCGTTGGTCCTCCCACGAACGGCTGTAGGATTGCCGATCTGAGTCTGCGTGAAGTCGCGCGTGAAAACCCTTATCCTGTCAGCTTTCACCTTGTAGTTATCTTCGGTTTTCGCGGAGCTTGGCAACCGAATATCAACAGCTATTGTACTTCCCGCGTGCGCTGTTTTTAAATTTAGACAACTCCACTTGAAGTTCCTAAACAAAATCTTGCCATCATTTGGAGTAGATATCATATGCCACGCCAAATAAACTAAAACAGCACCTGTGGAAGAATTTATGGATTTCCTCCAAAGATTAAAGCATATCTTTAGAGATTGTTTGCGTGTGAAGGTCCGCATGTATGCTGTTGTGAAGCTGATTAGGGATACTATCATTATCCCAAATAGTGAAATTTATATTAATGCCATAATTGGCCATTGCATCGGCCAGCTTGTTACCTTCCCTGTAAGTATGTATGATTCTGATGCTGTTGAAGGTATGACTGATGCTTATGGACTCAGAGATAAAATCTTTGATATTCCAGCTAGGAGAAGAGGACTGATTAAGCAGATTAATAATATTAAGGGAGTCCCCTTCAACAATGAGGTTCTGGATATTTTGGGCCCGAGCAACTCTCAAACCCCAGAGAACAGATAAAGCTTCTGCAAAATGATTGGTTTGGATTCCCATTTTTCCAGCATATGCAACAATCAAATTACCTTTATGGTCCCGTATTGCTCCTCCTCCAGCTGCTGTTCCAGGGTTCCCCTTAGAGGCACCATCAAAGTTCAGCTTGAACCAATTGGATTCAGGGGGATGCCATTTGACCAAAGATCTATCCACACTATTCCCGGGGTTGCTCCAATATCCGATCTGCCAATTTGATAAGATGTGCTTTTCATTTTCAGGGTAATAATTGTTCTTAGGAGGTTTAAATCTGGCCATGTCCTCTTTGATGCCTTGGGAGATCTTGCCAGTAGTGAGTTTAAAATTCTGCTTCTTATTTCTAACAACTATATTATTTCTATCCTTCCAGATCCTCCAAATTAAATGCGGGATGGCTAATTTCCAGATTCTTCTGATAGCACAATGTCTGAATGGTGGGTTCCATTGGTTCCACAGCTAAGTAAGATCCTCTGGCATCACCCAGAGAGCTTCAAATTTGGAAAGGACAAAGTTCCAAACTCTAAAGGCATAATCACAGTGTATGAACAGATGTCTAATGTCTTCATAGTTATTCCTACAAAGGTGGCACCAATTGGGAATGATAAATCCTCTTTTCATCAAAATTGTCAGTGGTGAGAATTTTTCCTCTGATGGCCAGCCAAAGAAAAAAATTTATTTTGGGGGTTAACTCAGGCATCCAGATCAAGTTCCAGTTAAAGTCTGATTGGTTACTGTGGAAAAGACTGGTATAACCAGATTTGACTGAGTATTTACCCTCGTGTGAATTGCTCCAGATCAGCTCATCCTTGGAATCCAGCTGACACAAAGGGAAGAGATCCAAAAGGTCTTGGAGGGAGGAAATAGTCTGTTTCAGATCAATACTCTCCATAGTAAGTCTTTTCCAATTCTTGTTGGTGCCATTTCCATCAATGTAGTCCTTAACTTTAGTTCCATATTTTCTTATAAGACTGTCCTTAGCAGTCCCCAAATCTCTCCAAGAGATTATCATTGGACCAGTTATCCTCCCAGAAGTTAATGTCGCTGCCATCCCCAATTTTCCATTTGCTTCCCTTCTTAATGAAGTTTCTACTCTTAACCAGATTATTCCAAAAAATGGAACCATTGGGGAGTTGCTCATCATGCAGATAGGAGTAAACAGCTTGCTGACTCAAGTATTTTGTTTTAATGACATCAATCCAGGGTTGTTTCTCAGAAAGAAATCTCCAGCCCATCTTAGCAATGAGTGCCTCATTCATTTTCTCAATATTTTTTATTCCCAGCCCTCCCCTAGATTTAGGGGTGCAGACTTTATCCCAGGCCACAAGGTGAAATCTGAAATTTTCTTCCATGCCTTGCCATAAATTTTTTTTCTGAATCCTTTCAATTTTCTCTCTGAAGGAGGAAGGAATTTTGAATAGTGACATGATATATATGGGCAAACTTTGGAGTGTGCTTTTAATGAGAAGGCACTTACCAGCACTAGAGAGAGTGGTCCCTTTCCAACCGGCCATTTTTTTCTGAAATATCGTCAATAAATCATCCCACACCGTGTGAGAGACTTTCTTCGTGCCAAGAGGGAGGCCTAAGTACGTTGCTGGAAGAGTACCAATTTTACAGCCCAGAATTTTAGCAATCTTGAGTTGTCTTTCCCCAGGGGTGTTAAAGAAAAAAAGGATGCTTTTGTCGTAATTGATCTCTTGCCCGGAAGCAGATTCATAAAGCTGCAGAAGAGCCTTGATAGCTTTAGCTTCAACCACTGAGGCCAGAAGAAGAAG